>DWPV01000263.1:0-33281 GCA_018251915.1 Urbanus proteus proteus | reverse complement strand
GGCGTTCCAACTTAGTCCTTAGAGGTAACAACGCATCTGTGGTCAACCACAGGTAGGTCTGTGATCTCATCTGGGGTTGATCACTGGTGTTTATAGGTGGCAGTGGCTACTTACCATCAGGTGGACTGCATGATCGTTTGCTACTTCAGTCATATAAAAAAAAATCGTTAAATTGCATGGTAAAGTGAAATGGAGAGTTCCAACGGTTTGTTTCCGTTATCTAAATTATGAATTGTCATATCCCATACGAGTATAAAAATATTATACTCTAGTACTTTTATATATTTATCGCACTCAAATTGTTGTGCCATTAAGTGTAAAAGCGTTCATTAGTTTCTTTATTATAATCGTTTTCTTAATTTGTAATGACTCATGATTTTACTTTTTAGTTTATTTTGTCATTAAAATTCAAAGATAGGTAATTATAATAAAACTAACCCCTAATAAAAATTTACAGTATGATTGCACCAAGAAATGAGGTGGATTGTAACTAAAAAATCACAATCAATAGAATGCTCAAATACGTTTATTATCTCGACAAAGAGTAGCTAATATTGAATATTAAACAGCTTGTCGTCTATAAATCAATAAGTCGTCCTCAAACAACAGATGTTTGCTTATGGGAAACGTCATCATCATATACAAACAAAGCCTCGGTATAAACTTAATGAAGCGTCAAAAATCAACAGAGGATACGTTCCTCAAAAATTCCGAAGTCAGTCCCATTTTTCTATCCAAGCGTAATGTTTATACTCACGAAAAACAGAGGAAATAAACAAAGGCATAGCGATATTGTAGTGGGAACAAAACGTGTAGGATCAAAGGCATTGTGACATAGGGCTCTATCACCTTAAACCTGTTCCAAAACGAGCGATATCGAATGTGATCTAATCTCCGCATCTGCGCTTGTTCTATAGATATCGATGTATTTACGAAGAAAGGCTGGGTATCGGGCACCTTGCGCTTTCCGCTCAATTCGCAATGAATCTTTTCAACCGCGTGAGGCCATCGCGCCTTATCAGATAGATCTTAAGCCGCATTCTTGATCGCAGAAGACACAGCAGTCGACTTTAAGATTAAAATAGTACAGCGCGATACGACAGCGAAATCTATTGTTTCGCTATTCTAAAACAGCGCGGATTTAGTGAGAATTGCGACTCCAATGGGTTGATGGAAATATCCAATATAACCAAACTTGTATAGTTTTATAAAATCGTGATCAAGGTATCTATTGTACATGTTTTTAAAATAGCATTTTTATAAAATCGTGATCAAGGTATCTATTGTATAGAATGTACATGTTTTTAAAATAGCATTTTTATAAGATTGAAACAGCGAAAGACCAGTTTAACTGATGGTAAGCGGTGATCACTGCTGTCTACGAACATCTGTAATTAACTCCATTTTAAAATAGGTATTCTATCTGCAGCTAATCACAGCCGTTCCTAAGATCTGACATGGTCTGGTCACCTCAAATATGAATCCCACGTCTATAAAAAGTTGTTTATATTTACTCACAAAAATATTATGTCACTATTTTCGGTTTTTCTTAGAACTGTTAATAAATTACAGATTCATATTTCGCAAAAGGCCAAACACATTTATTTAAAATCGTAAATCTTTCAAGGAAACTATCTCTTGGAAATATTCCAAGGCGAAATTAAAATTTCTTTCGTCATCCTAAAAAATTGCAAATTGTCGCTAATAAAGTTAACAACTTTATTGCAGACCGTTACGTGCCATAAATACTAGAACGGGGTTCGTAAAAGAGTTGCAAAATTAAACGAAAACAATGGGTCGAGTACAAAAGGGTGATGGTGAAATCTATGCAAACCCTACATTACGCCGGGACAGGCCATTAAAGGTTGTTAAAGGGCTGCCGACAAAGACCGAAACAAACTCTTTTCAGAGAATAGAAAGCTTTCGCCAATTAGCAACAAAAATTGCAACGGTACAACAAATATTGCCGTAAACAAAAAACCTTAAGAAACGTAAACAAAACGCGTAACGTTAAAGAGTTATTTGCCATCAATAAAGGAACATTTTACTGCATGTATGCGGAAGCGTACCGAATTGGCAAAACAATAATTGTTGTTTGAGCGTCCACGTTGTAAAATTTTCATAAACGTAAACACGCCATACTCTTCTGCTATGTAATTAATTTCCCTCGTAATGGTACACTTTGGATATTACGATTGGTGGCGTTTATTTGATAATTGCCATCGGGCCAGTCATCAAGAAGGCTTCATAATCACACACCACACCGAGTTTTATGACTACTCTTTTATTGCTGGCTTCATTTGATCGAACCGTATATGCAGTGATTATGTGGGATTGTAACAAACCATTTTTGATTAATTTGCCAAGTTTTATAGCATTAGCATAGTGTAATTTAAAATAAGGAAATCGTAACCAATTTTAGCGGTGTTCGTTATGCTTTTAAAATCATAGAGCTGATCTTATAAGTTTTTAATTTGATGTCTCAATCAAATATCTTGATTTATAAGGCCATTTTTAGAATAATATGAATATAGTGTCTATTAATTTAAACATTCTAATCCTGTGTTTTGATGTAATACGTAAAAACGAAAAAAATATGTACTGGTATAATATATACGTTACAAGTAATTTTAATTAAAATCTACAATATCACGTTAAAAATAGAAAAAAAGAAGGCACACAGTATGTGGTATCTTCCTGCGTTCTACATTCATCATAAAAGAAACTAAACCGAGAAATGGTAGACCGCAGACTAAACAACAGAAATGAAGATGAAGCGGAACAAACGTCATATGAACAAATGGGCCTCTATTAAAAATTCTTAAGTTAATTGTTCCACTTAAAGCTGGGCTTATTCCAACAATGGGTTCCGTTCCATATAAACACGACGTTTTATGCATGACAACGAAATTTACTGTTCAAAGATCGCTAAAGCCTCACAAAGAGGTACAATGTCGTGCCTTTACGCACACGTTTCGAGCGGTTTGAGTGACAGGCAAATAAAAGTATACAAGAGGACGGACGCCGACGCTATTGGAAATACTCCGCAGATAATTCTCACACTTTCCCTAATCAAACCGAGACAAGACAAAGCGATGGGCCTCTTCGCCATAGCCGACTAGGAGATGGCAACAATATTTATTCAGCTATCGGGACAATGTAATATCCATTAAAATCGTTCTCAAACTATTCTACGTTTAACTTTACTGAATCGACAGTATTTTCATCAGAATTATTGAGTTGGTTATAAATGCTTCTCAATATGAAAAGTGATTCTTGATCAGCTTAGGTAATATATAGATGATTATCATTAGAATACCTTTTTTAATATATTCTGATCCTTTTTCACGAACACTTTTTTGGAACATAGATCAAAAGAATTATGCTTTTGAAAATAAAAACACAAAACCAAAAACCGGAATGACCGGGTTCCTGAACTAGTACGCACCGAACCGTCGCGCTTGACAAGTAAATTATATTTTTGGAACCATTCATCATTTTAGAAAATCGTTTGTGACATTTTTCTGCAAAGATATTTTTGGATGTCCCACGTTTTTTCTACTACACTTTTTTATTGGTTTAAATTATAAGTATTTAGTTCTAAATCTTCAAATGTAACAATATCAATTCCCAATTTAAATAATCCCATATTCAATTTATTTCGATGATGATGATGATGAACAATGTCATTCTTGAATCGTTACCTTCACCTATAGCTTTGTTTTCAATAGCTTTGTTCGTATGAATATTTGGGTCAAAGCTTGCAAATCCAATTTGAACCACAGAACGATATCCGATGGAGCTGAAATTTCGCACATGTATCTTCGAGCTCGTGTTGTATCAAGAAATGTTTCTACCCTACTGTGAACACATTCAATATCGTCATAGTTTGTTTGTAATCATAATTTGCCACCTTTAATAACGTAATATATTAGGGTCATACCAAGATGGTCAGTTGACCTTATTCTCCAGTTAGTCATAAAACTAGGTTTAAAAAGTCGTTTTACAAACTCGTCAAAATCGCAGCCCTCGTGTCATAAACAAGAAGTGTACAAGTGATTTGCTAGCAATGCGTTCGATTTCAAAACAAACGTAACCCTTGTCCGATCGTAAGTTCCCAGGTGTAGCTTTGAGCTTTTCTATAGCGGGTCGCGGGGAGGGGGCGGACCACCAGCGCTGCGCCTGCGCCGCTCGGCCGCCGCATAATTACTGTGTACACACACACACGCACCCATCGATAAAACATTAAATTAAACTTTATCTGCCTTGTAAATTTCATGGGCATTGATTGAGTTTTCGACGTATAGATTCAAGCATAGCCGTTTAGATGTGCACCGGTAGCGATATTCTAATTGGACCGGTCGCGTTTTTGATGGATTTATTACATTTATTATTATTTATTACGTTATTCTGAGCTTAATTAACTGTAAGCAGCCATATTAGAAACATCGATTACTCTTTATGTATCGAAGCAAAATTAATGTTCTCATCACCTTTTTTTAATTACCAAAAAATCCATACAACTTCCATTCAACTTTTTTTCTAAATTATAAACTGCTACTACGTTCGCATACTTCGCATTTTTGTACTTCCATACAAAAATGGCTTCTATTTTTGCTCAATGAAATATCAGATTGTCGTGAGAACGTCAGAGGGGCGTATGATGCGCGGGCGCATCGTGTACGACCGGTCACGCAAGCGTCGCAACACTTGTACCAAGTACTCCTCATGCCAAGAATTTTGCCTCGAGATATTGTTTTCAACCATTTCTGCTAAGCTAAAAGCTGTTTGAATAACCTTCTTCGCGTAAATTGAAATAAATTGCTGAGTTAACTACCTATACCATATATTCGTAATAAACTTGTAGTAGATATTATTGGTGTTCAAGATGAAATACATTTAGTTAATGCAATCTTGATAACACAGTTAATGCTTCTTCAACGCCTTAATAAAAATTTCCACATAAATATATTAAAATCTAGACGACAAAAGAAACATGCGTAAAAGTTATTGCGTACATTCTTTATTAAGAAACAACTCGTTATTATTTCTATAAACAAACAAATCGTATATCATTGTATATTTGAATACAGTAATCGCGTGCGTACTCGTATATTCCATTGTTTGGTCGCAGTCTCAAATAAGTACTGATCAAAAGCATCACTAAGACCTTCCTTATCTGGAAAACGCGATTTCTTCCCCAACATGAAACAAAATTAGTTGAATACAAAGCAACTGAACAGAGCAAAACCTGAAGCTATTGTGTCGACTAATCGAACTCATAAGCTCACGAACAGCAAACTACAGTAGTAGCAAAGTCTTCATTGTTTCAGCAACAGAACCATTACAAACTAATACCAACGTACTCTTATTGCAATGAGCGAAAGTTTAGCTGATACGTTCTAGAGTTTACGACGACGTTCGGATAAGGAACAGATAAACAAAGCTTCGGATAGCAATAATTACAATTGAATTGATAAACGTGATAGCAATCAATGAGTCACAATACTCGTAATGGAGATTTCAAATCTGAATCAATAGACGAATATGAAACATGATCTCATAATTGCTGTCGAGCTAACGGGCGGCAAAACCAACAAAGCAACGGGAAGACGGAAGACCGTAATTCAAACCCATCTGCGGAGGGACGAAGCAATTGCCCGTCTAAATCATTGGACGTAATCGCAACAGTGATTTTAAGCAGAGGTCACGAAGCAGTCCCATTGGCAAATATTTATGGACGCAAAAAGCCTCGGTCCGCCCGAATGGCATTTACTAAACGGCGCACTAAATTTTTTGTCCATTATACTGTCACGTCACAAAATTTTGAGTGAACATTTCTTTGATTGTTTTTGTATGTTGCTTGTCGAGACCGATTATTATATTCATATGTGACACAATCGCTCTATATGAAGTGTGAATAAAAATAAAGAGGTTGATATCTGCCCGACGTGTCCCCCAACACATTTAAAAGATAATGCTGACGATGTTTCAGAAATAAATTGTTCGCTCTACGGTCTGAATCACGTCGCTACTACAAATGACCGCGTATCCTTATCAGGTAGCGCCGATGCCTGCGGTGAAATATTTTTATGGCGTTTAGAGACGGCTTCCGTGTCTTTCATGGTGTCCCGACGGATCCAGTTACATTTTCCTATAACGAGACGTCCATAACGCATCTTATGAAAGCATTACGTCAACGACTCGGTAGTATCTTGATATACGTTCCATAAATACATGAACTGTTTACACGAGCCTGATCCATAAATATTTGTTTTAAGGCGTAAGTATGAAATAAAAGCGTACGTTACGATAAACTTTCCAATCATAAATTCTGCTACGGTTTTTATTTTTAATTGGACCTCACTATGAATGCGCTGTTATGCGTCGACCGCGTCTTGTATGGTCGATTGTAATCGCTTTCATATATTTTGTCTATAAAGTCAGTTTTTGAGCGGGCATACCGAGCCGTAATAAATCGACGTTCATTACGAAAATCGCCGTAAAATACCTGAGCGATTCGACATCGATGTGCGCGACGGGCGAGTCGGCCGGTTGTGTGCGTGCTAGGCTCGCGGTGCCGCAGCCGTGAACAGGTAGTGTTGTGTATAAACAAATAACAAAATCGACTTGTCTTACGGAGCGCGTCAAGGTCGGCCCGAGTCCGAACCGCCTCCGAGACGGGCCGCCCGTCTGCCAGAGCCGCGCTCGTATACTTTTTTCAAAAGCCCTTATTTAATGTGATGGCCGGGTATTTGGGCGCACAGTTTGTATAAGCAATCAATTTTATTCATTTAGACGGAACGAGTTCCCCTGTACAAATAAATGAGTAAATATAAAATATTGTATTGGACGAGAGCCTCTTGAGTGTGAGCGAGTGTTGTTATGGTTTATTAGGTTTTGCTTTTCTACCGGCGAAAAGACTAGTGAAAGTACACATTCCATGGGACGGCGTGGTAAAAAATGTTTGTATCACATCTCGAGATTGTCACTATTTATTTTGTAATCAAAATAAATGTGTCATGGACCTTAAACATATAAAAAATAGATGGCGCCTACCCAAAATTGTCTACACATTAAACTCGTGAGATCACATTTTTTTGTAAACATAGACATTCTATGGTAGGTACATGTGTGTATATGATATTGGTTTTATAATTTGGTCTACAAAAACAAATTATAAAACCATTGAAAATTAATAAATTAGTAAGAAATCGAATATTATAAATAAAAATGACGATAAATTCTCATTTTAATGTATGCCAACCAGAAACGACACCGAAACAGCTTCATAAAATAGTTCATTATTTTTAAGATACGATATCTTCTTATTATATTCTGGGTGAGAAAAGAAAACCTCCTTTCAAATCATCCATTAAAATGACTCACTAGCACTATACCTATTTTTAACCAGATGTTCAAATTCCTGTGACGTATTTGTCTTAACAGTGAAACAAGGAATGTCACGCCTTCCGATGGCTTACAATGCGACAATTATAAAAAGTGCGTGTAATCGATAGGGCAAGCATTCGATCGATCGTCATGAATGGGGCGGAAGTCCGATGTTCCCGCCGTCAACCACGACCCGGCTGTGACGAATTGGAGCGCGACTCTACTTTACCTCGTCACTTCACACCCTTTGCGCGCGATTGTTTTTTTTTTATATGACCGAAGTAGCAAACGAGCATGCAGTCCACCTGATGGTAAGTGGCCACTGCTGCCCATGGACATCTTTAGTCAACCCCAGATAAGATCTAGGCCCTACCTGAGGTTGACCACAGATGCATTGCTACCCCTGAGGACTGAATTCGAACGCCTCGGATAAGTATGTCTCCCTTACCACACCCTTCAAACTACAACACAGCAGCGCTGAACACTGTTGTTGTAAGGCAGAAATAAGTGTGACGGTGGTGCCGCCGGAGTCGAACTAAATAGGGTTCTGGAGTGCGACTCTACTTTACCTCGTCACTTTCACACCCTTTGCGCGCGATTGTTTTTAAGCTTTCTAGTAATTTATATACAATCAATCAATCTGTTGGTACCAATTAGGATTCCCCCTAAGTTTAATCGATACACACAATGACAACTCACAGCCAGACCGGAAATCGGAGCGGACATCGGAACGGAAATCGCAATCGGTCATTTAGATTTAATGATGAAATAAGTGAAAGACCTATTTTATTCATATCTGCCTAGATAGGGATTCAATCCAGGACGCTTTGCATGGAAGCTATTATGGTTATGACGACCCGCGTGGCGGAGCGGTTATCATACCGGTCAGCGCAGTGAGTCCCGGGTTCGATTCCCGGCCAGACAGATATCTGAATGATAAATTTAGATTTCTGTTCTGGGTCTGGGTGTTTGTGAATTCGTCTTTGTGTGTCCATGGCACTCATGACCCAGGAGAAAATCCTACTGTGGGGCTATGATTGTAGTGTAGAAAGCGTGTATTTACTGGTGGTGATATGGTATAATTGTCAATTAAAGAATAATCAGCGTTGATTTTGATTAAAAAAAATGTAATTTAATTGATTGTAACACTCCCACAAAATTTTCACGTTTAAATGCATGCATATTCATTCCGTAATAACATTTCAAACAAATGTTTATACATTTGTGTATCCTTACAAAACAAACCGACTTAGAACCGATATCTCAGGCTGCCTGAAACTGATATCGTTGCTTTGTATAAAAGCGTGCTTAGTTTTGCATACAAACAGATATAGACCTGTTAGTGTATCTATGACTTCATACGACAGACAGCGGAACATTGACGCAAATCTAAACTGCTGCGTATAGCAGAGGTTTCCAAACTCACGTCAGGATAGCCTAGAACATAGCGGCATTATTCTGGGAGTGTAGCAAAACGATACGACTAACATGACTTTAATATTTATGATAAATTGAGTAATTATAACTTAAAAAGTTGTTAATTTCATAAAATGTATTGTTTGATTATTATATTGTTTTACGAAAAGCTGATAAATTTCTATATTATTCAGGGTTTTATTTGAGTAATTAGATATTATGAAATTATCATAAATGTACACTCACATATAAATGATATCATAACATTTAAGTGATGCCATCTTCTTCACACTTATGCCTGAAGAAGACGACATCCAAAATAAATTAGAACCTCTAAAAATACTAAAACAAGATTGGGAAACGCTGACATATACAACAGAACGATCATTTCACTAAGGCGTGTAGTTACGCTTTATAACATACGGAATAAGGCTAAAACTCCTACGTTTTCTTCGCCCTGTTAAGATGCAATAAGTACAGTAATGGGCGACAAAGAGATAGTATTACATGAACACTGCAGTTCCCGACTGATAAAGAGCGTCTTTTCCCATACGTTATGTGATGTAATAAAATTTTCTAGGAAGCGCTTTGAGTAGCTGTGAGCATAAGCTTATCTTACAGTGGGTTACAGATAAAGAACGTGCAAGAAATGATCATAAAATGCTACTATTTACGTTGTAGTCGACTAAACCTCACATTAACGGTCATCATCATCATCGTCACATTATGGGTGAGCTATTCTATGGTAAATTAGCATCTAGGTTTATCAATTGCTATATGAAGACCAACACTGATGCGACACTGAAGCATACAGGTTTTTTGCAATCACCTACCATATTGTTTCCTTTGCAGCGACCATAGGTTTTTACATTGTAACGGCAGCAATTTGAACTACTGTGCAGAGAAACTAAAGTTAAACATTCTAATTTAGTTTCTGGCTAAGCAATGTACTCATAATATCTTTTAAATGGACAAGCTGATGCTCGCTTATAAATATATTAATTTTTGAAATATTTGACACATTTATTTTGTATTGTTTTCAGAATATCCTTGCATTTAGTACCCATATCATGGAGTCATAAAAAATAATAGGTTCACCATCTTATTGCATCTTCCAAATTTAATTTAAAGTATCGTTAGCTTAGTGAGGTCACTGTATCATGCACTATCATGACTGAATATGTATACAAAATGTCATCCATCCGTTGGAGTTTCAAAATTTTATCCACACACATATGCGAACTAACAAGCCTGTCTGAATAAAAGCTTGTAAAAAGGAGATTTATACCTTTTCTATTCAATAGACTATTATTTCTCCTGATTCATACCACTGGACCATCGCAGAATAGCACTTCCATTCTACACTTAAAGGAACAATCTCCTAGAAGTCAACACTTTATGGAGGTAAGCCCACAATGGTAAGGGCTTACTGATAAATTTTACGATCAATTTGGCTAAGTTAAGCCCATGATGTCAAGGTTTAGGTTGGATCCGGTCAGTATAAATAACGTAAAACCTTTTTTATTACATAAGGCTTTTTAGGATAGCTTCTTCCAGTTTCGGACGCCTACAATTAAATTCAATAGCTCAAATACAGGTATACTAAGATAGAGACAGGTGGTCGGTATAGGAGTTGAAAGTCAAATTTTAGACGAGATATAAAAAAGTTTTCAATGTAATATGATAAGTGTTCTCGTACAATGTACGGGTAAGACTTTCGTTAGAAAATATGTCTTATTAAGCGAGGTTAGACTCTTGACCCTTTCACTTGATATTTGAAAGGTATTTCGAAGATTTGACATGAATAGTTCCGGTATCGATATCGAGCCGAAGGAGTTCTTAACTTGGTTTAAGTGTCATGTAATTGTACAAACATGGTATCCACGTCACAGGGAAGGGGTATGAGAATAATTTTTATTTTTATATTCGTACCTACTTAAAGATAAATCATTGAATTATTTTATTTCTAAGCATATCATAAGAAATTATGATAATTTATAAACATGTAATCAAATAGACAATTATCGCCCTAAACACAATCAGTAGCGACGGAAACCAAAAACAAACAAGAGCGCACACATTATTACGTATCGTTAAGAAATTACTCGACCCCGAGAATTCTTCATCCTGCTATTATACAAAAAACTTGTTACAAATAACAACACGGTAGCAACTGGGCATATTAGAACATGTCTGTATGTAAATCGATCACGACACGCAACACTACCAAACTGATTCGAGTTTGTACGCCACACGAGCCTTCCGAGAAGGAAGTTCATAATTTGTATTATGGTATATAGCTAACAATCTGGTCCTTAACGGATATGGTGATAAGTTATTTAAGGGCTGTTGGATGTCAGGGTGTTTTAGTGTCGTCAATTGAAAAGTGAGGAACATCTATTCTTCACGGTTCCCTTACAATGTTTTAAAAAGCAGTAAGAAATAAAGTTGTGTTCTTAATAAAGCGGCAATCGGGCACGCAGTTCACATGATGATAAACGGCCACTGCCGCCCGTTGACATCTGTAATCAACTTCAGGTAAGATTACAAGTGCTACCTGAGGTCGGGATTAGATGTATAGATACCCCTGAAAACTGCAACGCCTAATATATCTTTTGCCACAACATATAACATAGCAGCGCTTAACACCTTGCCCGGTGTGCTTGTTGGTCACCGCATTTCTGTTAGTGTTTATTTCACACAGGAAGACACAACTGCCGATCTCCCGATTATTTTCCCTTAGTTACAGCCACGAAACAGAGACAGTTGTGCTATTTATAACCAGCAATATCGAATCATAATAGGGAACTATGATAATCCAATTATATTTAGTATGGTGTTTGGACTCCACCACTGACTAAAGGCGAGCATACATACATTTTATTATGCGCTCATTTAAAACTTACATAACATAAAAGTTGATTAATATAAACTCACACTACTTTATTGAATACAAATCGTATAAAACAAAAATATCGAGCAAAGAAATATAACATTACCTTTCACCAGAATTAGGTATCATTCATAATTCGTGAGAATAGCCTACTTTCGTAAAGCACGAATCGTGTTGCAGCTCAAAGTAAATGCAATCAAATCTTGAATAGAGTTAGCTAATAGTGATCATCAATCTAAATTCTGACATCGCTATTAATATCAAGTTTGCTTTACCGTGATCATAGTTATCACGCTTAGTAAAGCTGTAAAGAAATTATATTCTCATAAAGGACATGTTACACATTATGACTACCTTCGTAACTTTGTCCTCTAATTTTTAGGTATATAAGATATATTAGTAGATATACCTCTTAATTTAAAAAAAAAATTAACCCCCGACGCAAAAAGAAGGGTGTTATAAGTTTGACGTGTGTATCTGTGTATCTGTCTGTTGGGTTGTAGCTGCAAAATGGATGAACCAATTTAAATGCAGTTTTTTTTATTTGAAAGAGAAAAAGAAAGAAGGCGTCTTATTGTGTGTGCGTATGTGTGAGAATACGCGTGCGCGTCTACAAGTGTATTGTGTGAATGTGTCTTTATGTACAGATAATTTTATTACTGTAATTACCGTCACGTAAAAGTAAATAGTTTTAAAGGCAAAAAATAAAAAAAATATTAATAATTTAAAAAAAAACATACTGATTTGGATCATATTTAGACCACTAAATTGGAACTACCTTTACTACTGCTAACATAGTATGCAACACTGCTAGTACCTACTACTATTAATACATATAACTTCACGGTCCTCCGAGACGATCACGCTTAGATCAAAATATTGTTATTGTTGTAAAATTTAACTGTCCATAACGTTTTATATTTTTATACACATTTAATGGTCAGGGATCTTTTAAATTATTAATTTAATTTTTATGCAATACGAGTATCCCGAACAAAGCTATACATACATTCATAAGTAGAAGTAAGAACGTTTACTAAGAATAGGTACAACTCAGTGTCTGTGAAATAAATCTACTGATACTTAAACTTCGCCCAAGAAATAATATCAGAGTGAAGAGAGGATATAATACAGTAACCGTCCAGAACATATGACGCTCGTCAATGAAATCCATCCCAGCGTACTACTGACATAAATCTGTGAAAGAAAAAGTATAGTGGAAGAAAGAAAACGTAACCGCGACCGTAGCACTCATCGGAGCATCAATGAAATCAATCCCCGCACTATTGACACATAAATCTCGCGAGAAAAAGTTGTGAGCAAAAAGCGAACGTCAATTACAGCACGGCTCGGGTATCGCTGACTCAATCGCAATCGACCGAGGGACATGGTAAGCTTATGAGAACACAATTACAATCCATTATATTCCCCGGAGACCTTTTACGGGGTTGTGCTAACAAACTAACCGGGACAGAAACCGCGGACAGAGTGTGTCGTTGAGCGGCATTACGTCCGCCATACCTTATTGTTTGTCACTCAGGAGGATTTCAGCGACAAATGGCCTATACGATCCCGGGGCGTAACAAGAGAATGAAATTAAAATTGTTCGAGACCATTTTAGTTATTATGTAACAAGCTCGTATCTTGCTTCTGTTTTATGAGCCACTGTGGCGTGCCATCCCATAGAAATCCGTTTCAATAGTCGGTACTTATTTGTAAGAACCTGCGGGTCGTCCACGGATTGTTCGTTAAATACAATCAATTCAAACGATGCAATAAATTATTCCTCATTTAACAGTTGTGTTGTTAGTATATTAGGTACTTATCGTGCTATTTTATTATCTATTGTAGATTATTTTATTTTTACATGTTTATATATGAGCTTTAAGTTAGGTACCTAATACCTATTCCCAATATTCTATACATCAGATGTTGTGCTGGTAGTACCTCTAGAATCTAGCGACGAAAGGTTCTACCACATTAAGTCTTCACAAAAATCTTATTACTGCAATATCGCAATAATGTCTGTCAGGTTTTAAAAGTTATAAGGACAGTCGTAAAATCAACAAAACATAATTTCAATCAAATATATTATAGATATTACAACAACATATAGCGGGCTTTATCGATTAAAAGTATTATAACTAAAATTAGAAATAAGATAGATTACATGACGAAGAGTAGAGATGGAATTAAACTCATTACACGTTTAATTACAAACCGATTATAACCGATACTCCGTTCGTCGAGGCAGTAGTGCGTATAATTATTTCCCCCGGCGCTGCGCACAGTCATCTCGCTAATTTATTCTCAACTAGCATCCGCTTGTGGCTTTTCAATTTTACGAGGGAGCTCTAAATATTTTTAAAGTACATAGTAAACGCCCTATAATGTTCCGTTGATCCGCAAATATACCTAATATAGAACAAAGTAATCCAATTTAAAGTAGACCATAAATTGGATTTAGTTTCTATTTTTGAAACGTCGTCACAAATATTTTGTTTGTTTTATTTATTTTATGCTAACGGTTTGATTATTTCATTGACATCAGAACCTTATCTAGGACTGCTGAAGTGCCCTTCGAACGCTTGTTTCGAACATGTTCGCCAAAAATTGGGTAAATATAGGGCATTCGCATGTAATTTATAACTCAGAAGTAAATATTACACCGATTATCCTTAGGGCACAAAGAATTTTAGATAGTCTACTTAAAATGGAATTAATTTTGAATTAAATTTTCTTAAGTAAATCTTAATACAACTAATTTCGTAACTTAAACTCCTTACTCTGTATTACATGGACCTCATGCTCGGTAACTAAATAAGTGAAAAAGGGAATCTTGGGTGAGACATTACACGTAATACAGGGTGTATTATCTACGTATTACACTACTTCCGAAGTATCATAATACTTGTTTAAATTTTGCAGCGATCAATTGTAGCAATATCTTTAGGTACACATATTATAAATGCAGATCCAGTACCCACCTTAACAGAGATACATTTATATTTTTCTCACTGTGACACAAAAACTAGTGAGAAAACGAAACGAACCGTGAACGTAAAAGTGTATCAAATTCCAGAACACTCATCCACAACTAGGCTACGACCGCGGCTTCGCCCACGTATAATTGTTTGCTTTTATTATAATGTTTATTTCTGTGACAATATACTCTTATATTATTTATTTTATCTCTGTTACAAAGTGGAAGTGAAATTATGATACATTCAAGATAATGGTGGCATAGTATTTCGTGGTTTACACCCATCACGCCTATTTGTGCCTTGTGTAAGTTGCTAGAAGTAATAAACGATCATGCAGTCTACCTGATAGTCAGTTGTAGCTGCTACCCATAGACATGTATTTTTACCTCGGATAAGACGAGATCTGATTTGACAACAGATGCTAAGGCCTACAACTGAGAAGTAAGTGGACCTTAGATAAATATGCCTTCTTCACACTTCAATACGCAGTGCTCAAGGTATCAATCCTCATTACTCGGTAACCAATCTTCATTCATATCTTTAGTTGCCAATCTATAAATATTTGCCAACCCTATTTGCTACTTTCTCTTTATTAAAATGCTACATAAGTTTCATCAGTAGATACCCAAATAAATCATTTAGGTATATTTATTTTAGCAATCACAACAACCTCCAAAGTGTTTTAATAAATATGTTCAATCGTAGGCGTATGATGCGTGAAGATATAAATCTTCACATATAAAATATTGGTAGTTGTGGTGTGTAGCAAAAGACTCACCGCTGTGAGGTGTTTTGTTTCACGTAATTATTTTTATTGCGACTGTTCCAACACTCGCTACCATCGTTACAAAATCGAATGTAAACCATACGGGTAATTCAGTACGATTGCTATAAAGTAGCGAATTAAAAAACGTCAGAAAGAATAAACTTCTTGATAAATTTCTAAACGTGGCGTGGCGTCAATGGCGTGGATGACGACTGTTGATAGATAACTTCCCACCGGAAGCTGTTGAGGACTCTGAATTTAAATACCTTAGTTGTCTTCTACAACATCTACAGGAGAAGTGATAAAATTTATGCTATAGTAGACAGATATAATACAAAACCTATACAATATTATCACAGATTAGGATGATCATTGAACATCTTCATTCATTCAGGCATACTAGATCTGTACCTAATTTACCTATTTGGGTATGTAATATAACCAAATTCAATGAAAATACAACGAAAATTACTATACATGGCATGGTACGGAATGACTATACTAACTCGGCACACCCCTCTACAGAATGATATCCCGCAAGTAGTAACAACAAATAGTGCATAACAACATAACAGTACATAGCACCTAACGGAAAAAATCTGGAAATACGAGTTGATCCCGATAGCCATTCGGCCTAGCCCTTGCTTGTCGCCCCTCGGTCATTAGGCAATAAAATTTGCAGCCTCAAGGGCAAATGAGTGCGTACCGAATTGCGTCCAATTTTCCTCACACAATCGCAGGATTAGGTAAAATTTATATGTCTGGCTTTTTCAAATTAGAATTCGTTGCGGACACCGTATTTGTTGCCCTGTTCCACCGCAAACGAGTGTACAAAATTCTCTTGGCTGCGACTGTTTTTTATGCTCTATTACTGGGTACAGGTCTTTACCCCCAGCTAAGCGAGGACTCCAGCATACTCCATCAATTTGCTCCACTATGCATTGGTAAGGGTTAGTAGCTACCCTATCGAATGTTTTTCCATGCGAGTTTTAAACGTCGCTATCCAATCATATCAACCGTCATCGAAGCGAGTTGGCAATATAGGTACCAGTATAGGAGCACGCATGCGTGAATTTGCCATTAGCTGTCTGCCGTTCAATTCTCCACAATATTTTGGTGCCTATGCAACTCCAGTGCGAATGAATAGCAAAGCAATAAACGAATTTAAAATCAAATTTTCCGACAACCCAATCTACCACACTATAATAGCATAAATGGACTTCTTAAGGTCATCTTCTAAATAAGGACAATGTATACAAAGACAGATGCACTGGAACCGTCGTTTATGTAGGAATGTATTAAATGACGCGTGACCACCTCTTATAGACATACCTACATAATTGCTGTTAATAATAACTTGTTGATCTTACCGCCCCCTATAGATAGTGGATAGTAATTGTTATTGTTACTATAGTTCGCCCCCGCCGGAAATAATATCTTCACTCGCTCACAATGATTGGAGCTCCTTACTATGATTGAATATCCTATCTATATCAACCCTAAGAATTTCATACTTGAAACTGTTTTAATAAAATCTATGACTAAAATAATAAATAATCGACAATTTTTGTCCATTTGGTAGTAGTCACATTGTGTATCTAATCACCTCGCAGATAGTCGCATAGCATAAAAGATTTTCGAACTTTAAAGAATTGTGGTGGTGTGGAAAGCTATAATTTTGCATTTTCTATTAAATATTCGTAGAATTTTAATAAAATCTCTCATTCATGTCTTCGTGTCATAAAATCTGTTCAGTTACATGTTTCTTTTAGGCTTTCGTAATATTGACTTCCTTTGCGAGCTAACCGAAGTTATTTCTTTATTACTAAGTAGCTTTTTCCCGCGGCCTATAACGCCTCTCTTCTATATAATGGATGTTATTATACATAATATATAAACCTTCCTCTCGAATCTCTCTATATATTAAAAAAACACATCAATCTCTTGCGTAGTTTCAAAGATCTGAGCATACATAGGTAGGTACAGACAGCGAAAAGTGACTTTGTTTTATTTATACTATATAGTGATAGTGATGGTGATAGTGAAGATTTTGTTTGTTTTTGGTTACAAACACATGCATCTGTAATAATGACTACATTGACTATGACTGTTCTATAACTCCTTAACATTCGTTAATCGTCGGAAGGGGGCCAAGTCCCTTAATTCCGTCTGGGACATTGCAGCATTTCTATTTGTCGCCTAACCCGAGCCTGGACTACAATAGACCTTAAGCCTTCTCAAGCTCGTCGTTAATGTCGGAAAAGTTTTATTATTCGAAATTATTACGATTTCGAATAAAAGTAACGTTATGTTTAACTTAAGCTGATATTTAATCTCTTGCTGAGAAGCGAGCGGCCGTGTACTATGTTTATTGTCGCCGTAAAATTATAGCGTGTAGTTATAAAAACAAAGCGAATTATCTTTCTAAAATGTAGCTGATCCAATTCCATTTGGTTTGATGTGGTCGTTTATACACCTTTCGGAGGACGGAGCGAGTTATAAATACAAGAATTCTGACTTTTTATGATGAAGTTATTTTCGGCCTCTAATGCTTGAGGTTGAATTCTCTGATTATCTCCGATTGTCACTTGCTTTAACTATAAAGAAAAATATAATAAGAAACTTATGTACAAGTATGTGTGAAATCTATCAATTCGCACTTAGGCAGCATGATGGAATATGTCCAACTTGTCCAAGTCCTTTTCAATCTAAGAGAGGACCTTTATAATAAACACGTCGAAAATCGTGGGCGGTCACAAACAGGTAATTCTATAAAGTCGTAATTCGAATAACAAAATAGTGCAGATCTCGGCTAGATAAAGAAGGCATAACATATATTAAGAGGCTGATAACCTCTCTCTGAACCATGTAATTATTGGACATACTATTTGCCAAGACGATGGATATATGTGTTCTGGAGATTTTGAAAAACGAACCCTAGTTGTTGGACTTAGAGTTGAATAAATAAAATCTGGTTGTAATACATCACGTCAACTGTTCTGGCACGAAGCTCGCGACGCTACTATGAGTCGGAAGAGAGAGAAAGAAAATGGAAGAGGCATAGGAGCCGAGGAAAATGTAGTTTGGATGGAAATTGTTGCAACATAGAAATCTGCATAATCGGATAGTCGTAACAACCACGTATACAACCAATTTTATATGTCTTCGGTAAAATCTAATAAATTAGATATTTATGTGAAATTAACGAGCCATATTTTCGAAGTTTTACAAAAATTATATTACGCGCAAAAAATACGTTTCCCAATTTCTAGCAAGCACTGACTTTAAGTAGGCAGAACTGTTCGTGCGAGTAGTCGCCTCAATTCGATCATTTAACATTTCCAGTTGTCTCTTTCTTTCATGCAACTATGAGTCGGTCTATAATTAAGAAATAAGTTAAGATAGGATTTTTTAGCCGACTTTTTACAAAGCGTCTTACAGGCCAGCGCAATTAGCCCGCCTTGTAAATTGAATGTTTGCTTTATAGTAATTAGTAATTATGTTGAGCTTTTTTATAGTAACCTGCACGACGCCATTATTCGTGCCGATGGTTTGTTGATGCATCTCATGGTGAAGGTCTGTAGTAAATATTAATTAAAATTTCAACGACCGGTCATGTTAGCTGACCGCTCGGACAAAACGTGCCTCTCTTAAGATACTTAACTGTTGCTTGTAAGTTTATCCGCGATATTAAATTTTAAATGGATCTACACATTAACCTTTACTGTGAAGTTTTTTTTTTAAATTTTATAGTGTAATTAACATGAAAATTCTTTTTTTTATTTACAATTTGTTGATATTTTAAAAAATCACATCAAAGGTAGGTATTGCCGACAAAAATTATAAACAAATCCTCATATTTACAATATTAATCGGATTTGATATAAATAAAGATTATAAATGCATAACTTTTCAACGATATTAAACAGAAACAAATAAAATCTTGTAGATTATATTGATAGCAATGATAGTAAAACATTTTATCGAATCAAATCTTATCGATGGCCTATACAGTGATAACAGTTTGTTTTATTATTACCATGAATCTTGATATACAATGTGATTGAACCTTTTATAACAACGAAAATATAAGTAGCTGAAATTTGTAAATGTTTCTTCACGATCACTTTCAGCGTTTTAGCTAGAATTTTGAAAAAACAAAAGGGAATTCGATCTTTAAACTCGCCAATTCGAAGACTCGACTTTGATCACCATTTTATCCATAAGTAATAAAAATAGGTAAAGTTCGGTAAATTAAAAGAAAGCAATAAAGTACCTCTATTATCAGAATTCGCAGACCGAAAGAGACCTCTACAAAGAAACGTACACAAACACGGTCAAATTGCTAATCACTTCCTTGCAAAGCTTCTTGTGTTATCATTGTTATTATCACACACATTGTCCCTCATATGGTATGGCTTTAGATCAATTAGTAATTTCACGAGGCGGTTGCAATCTCGCATAAATTCAATTAGTGCGTGCAAGTGGACAAGTCGGACATAACTTTATGGAATAATTAATCGCTGATTCAATGGCCACAAGACGATTGTTTTATTTGCATCTTTGCAGTGAAAAATATGTTCGTAATAAAATTAGTAATATGGCTAGAGGATACAGGTACGCTTATAAGGATAAAATTATATTCATTTGTGTTGAAGTCATGAATAAAGCTGTCGGGTAAACAGGGAATTATTACTGCTGCTAATTAATTTCTAATGTGGACGTAATTTAGCATGCTTTTTATGAATTTGTGTAGGTAATTAATTATTTTTAAGATACATATTATGATGTGATAATCCTCTAGTATCTACGTTCGTCTATATTTGACGTTTTTTATTATTTCACACCACTATCACTTGACTGAACCCAAAATATCTTATCTTAAATACACCACACTTTCTACACTCGGTGTGGTAAGGGAGACATACTTATCCGAGACGTTCCAGCTCAGTCCTCAGGGGTAGCAACGCATCTGTGGTCAACCTCGGGACCTTGATCTTATCTGGGGTTTATTACAGAGACACAAACACTCAGACTCAAAACAGAAATTATAATTCATAGTTCAGGTATCTGCCTAGCCGAGGATCGATCCCGGAATTCATTGCGTATCAGATCGGTGACCTCTCCGTCACGCAAGTCGTCGTTAAATACAAATGTAAGAATAGCATAAATAGTGACTTAGAACATTATTGTTGTAATAAACGAATTTCCTATCAATTAGGAATAATCAATTTCGCAGGGTGGTCGCAGTCCTAATTCAATTAGAGCCATCCTCGACTGTGAGGCATTGTCCAGACATAACATTAACTAGTAATTTGTTGAATGTTCAATGACCCCGCACAAGTTTTTAATCTTACTGGCTGTTATTAAATGTCTGTTTGATATGCGAAGAATTCATGCTTAGTTTTCGAGCCTTGCAAAGTATCTAAGAATTCTAATTTAGGAAATATCTATTTAAAACAATTCACACAGGAATATAATTAAATCTTAACATCGTGTTGACGTACACTCTATTATTTTTAACTGACTTGATTTTCACATTTTTATTCACATCTTTTTGTCACTTTGTGACCTTCTTAATTACTATCTTATTTCATAAGTATACCGAAAAAAATACTAACAGTGGTACAGGCGCTTTCCCGAATGATAGTGATAAGAGATAAATATGATGGTTGACGGTTGACTTTTTGTAAATATTTTATTATTGTTTTATACATTATCCTATATGCATTTTAGTACATAATATTGTACATTTTCTAAACCTCTACTAATGAATTCAAGAGTTTTAGTAATAGGTAGTACATTTCTTAGTTGAATAATAAATGTTAGCTTAACGCATCTACTCAATTTGAACACAGACAGTTCAATCCTTCACTCATTAAAGGTTAATCAGACAGAATATGCTAACAATTTGGCCTGACAATTAACGTTAATTACGTACGGGTCGGAAATAGACGTAGTGTTAAATTGAAACAGGCATATAACGGAATAAGGCGGTAGGTATATAACGGAAATAGAAGAACGGAAACTATTCGTTAGCTGAAGCTTCTTATTAGTAGGAATTATTAAGGATTATGAGGTGCTTAGATATGTTCTTGTTAGTGTGGTAGATACAACTAGGGTTTCCACATATCTTAGCTGATTTAGATCTTTATTAATTACTCTGTCTTACTGACTAATATTTTAAACCTATAACGAAAAAGATTATTGCCTTAAACAATAATAAGTATGATGTAGCCGCAACCAAACTACGAAGATCTACAATCATTTAGAATCCGTTTGAATTCTTATGCAACCCATCTGATTAAGCGCCCCTTAAATAATTGACCAAGTGAATCTCGCTTGCCATTGTGTCTCCTTACCAAATGAATAAGTAGCGTGTGTCAAGTAATTCGTTACAAGCCACCCATAACCTTTGATGATGATGACTCTAATGCACGAAATTGCCACCCGACAATTGTACTCACAAATCGTAAAGTGACAGAGCTTAAGCTGAAACATTGAGAAGCAGGAAGCGATTATTCCACTGTTTTCTGTCCCGAGTACTTCGAAATCCATTACCGTGGGGTGTCACACAGCAATTTTCCAGTAGCTGACTTCGCCCACACACAGGCAAGTTTGTAGCTAAGTAGCTAATAACTATTATCCGAAACACTCGAGTGTATGCGTCAGTGAAAATTATGATTAATATCTGTTTAGGTAACGGTACAATATAGCAGAGCGGACCGATAATGTGAACGGTGTGATCGCAACAATCTCGCACGCTCGCTCATTGTACCACTCGTGTCTATTGAAATGGTTAAAGGGCAACAATTAGTCGATCCGTATCTCTCTTGACACAATGATGAGCAATCGCTGGAGAAGAGCATTTCTACTTTCACGGAATGTCTTTGTCCGGGAGTTTTTCGTGACGGATAACCTCTTTAACGTGTTGTCGAAGAAATTGAAATTATTTTCGACTATGACGTCGTCTCATTGTGGCGAAGGTTGTTTTTTGGCAACACTTTCTAAGAAGCTTTCCAAACATGCATGACTTTAAATTATTTAACTTTTAACTTTCAATTTTTACGACCATTTTCCTTAAATACCTATATATTTTATTACAATATAAGCTGATCATATAAAATTTAAAATGATCAAAATACGTGACAAATAGGCTGAATTGTGTCACATTCCCAAAGTCTGTTATGATAAAATAGATATTCAAAAATATATGACTTAGATTATCTTGATAACCAATACAATAACCGATAACAAAGACGGATTTAAGATGAATTGTCTCAAAATCAGGTGACATATTCAGGTAACATACTAGTTTTCGCTAGTGGTTACGCCTTTATACAGCACTAGTACACAAGACTTTATTGTTTATGCAACTTGACCCGTAGATGTTTTCAAAGTTCCCTTGTGTAACTCTATTCAATTTTCTATTCTATGCGCATATCTGTGAAAATTTGTGCGAACTTTACAAAATAAGAGCTCCCTAACAAATATACATATAGACGGCAGACAAAACTTTCGATATTTTTTATCGATTTATTATGATGCAATATGCGTACGTACCAATGCATACTCTTACACATACGACAATTATATGTATTTATGATTTTAATGAAGTTACTTTTAAAAAAAATTGCAATAGTACCTATTACAGTCCGTCTGATAGTCACTGCCGCCTAAAGACATAGGTATAGAACGGATTCTCCGTGAAGCTGATCAAAACCAGTATTGTATAGTAAAAGGATTATTATAATTATTAAAATTGCAATTGAAACATTAATTTCCTCTAAGCGTCTACATTCTTCCACAATAAAAACTGTTATTTGCCCAGCAGGTCTGGGAACGCGATGCGAGCTGCCGTCAGTCCTGTTAATAACAGTCTCTGCGAAGATTATCTGCAGCGCAACACGTCCGCCTAGAGCGCCGGAGAGACTTCGTAGCTACAGGAGGTCTACTTTATACATCTGTACTCCTGTCAGTACATTCGTCTAAGAAGTTTCGGATCCATTTGAAATATTAATTACTATGAAAGTAACAAATAAGCATGCAGTTCACCCCAGACAAATCGTACTTGAACTTGACCACAGAAGCGTTACTACCATTGACATCTAAGTTAGTAAGCCTCGGATAACTATGTCTACCTTACCACACCCTTCAAACTAGAACATAACAGCACTTAGTACTGCTAATATGTATTAGACAGATAGACGTGACGATTGGCGTAACTGTGCAATTAAACAAGTAACAAATTTCCACTTTTTTATTCATTTTTACAGAGTACCTATGTAGGTATCATATAAGTTATGTCATTGCCAATCATATATAAAAACTGTAAATACCATTTAGTGAATAATGAGGTAAATAGTTTAAGATTTAGGCACTATATCGAATTTCTTATACCAGAGTAGAGCTTAAGATCTGTCTAATACTGAGTCTATTAAATGCCTGCTCTGTGGCCAATTTGCCCAAGACGCAAGTATTGTGAGGTGTGGTTCGACCACGGCGGTCCAATTATTTCTGCTTTGTAACAGTGCAGTATTTTTGCTATTGTATTCAGGTGGGATAAGACATACTTACACTACGCATTTCGACTTAGGGAGATTACACACGAGCGACAGTGAACAAATCATGTCGACTGTCGCCGACAGTCGTTGTGTCGGTGACGACGACTACTGCTGCTGACGACAAGGAACGACGACGGAGACGGATCATGATCGCTAGTGACAGTCGCTATGATGAACTATCGCTCGTGTGGTACCTGCCTAAATTCCTTTCCGAAAACACATGCTGCTTAATATCGACAAGTAATTCCTAAAAATACACCTGCGCAGCCCTAACATAGACTGGTCACTCAGCCATACTGTATGTAACTAAACCTCTGCGGATATCTAGTCGAGTAGTAGCGCTGTCCGCCGTCATTATGCAATTGAAACTTAGTGAATTATTACGCACGATAATAATCTCCATAAATAAATAAATGGAGCTTGCGCGCTGGGCGGCAGGATTCCCTGTATACTTGCCTCTTCCCGGGACTTGGAGCTGTTTAGCGTTTTATTAAAGTTTTCTTTCAACGCGAAGTATTACGGTGAGGTGGTGACTAACTACTGACCTCTTGACAACAATTGAATAATGTGTGCACGCACATAATTTAGTTAATTAAACGGACGCTGACTGATTTATAGTTTATAAGGATGAGCAATGATAGCCTAATGGTTGAAACTTGGCCTCTCAATCGAGGGGTTCGAGGTTCAAATCCCGGGCACGCACATCTAATTTCTGTGTGTATTAAAAATTAATTATCACTTGCTTTACGGTGAAGGAAAACATCGTGAGTAAAACCTGCACATATTTGCCATCAGCTGGAATGTACTCACGTTTACCACTATTCATAAATTAGAAACAAAAATATACACCCAGGCGTACAACAAAAAGACAATAAGTGTTTCCATTTCTACTTTTAAAAAACGATAACATACAGCGTGCATATTTCAAATTACGTCGTAATTACAAGTAAAAGTTTTAAGCGGAACTCTACATACACCATGATACTAATAAATCAAACGAAACCACGCACCTTAGTGTACGAGCAATATATCTAATAGGCACTTGTTCCACTTCCCGAAGATTCATCAAGATTCATTCGAGATCAATCACCAGATGACAGAGGTTGTCATCGTTGGCTCTCCGTTGAAACGATCACTTGATTTAATTAAAACAATCGCTGTAACATTAAATGTATGCACGTTTAATTTAGTAGAACACTCTTATTAAACAGGTCACTGAAATGTTACGAGATCAATCATTTTTGATTGGTCTGATTTGAAATGATTTGATAAACGAGACAAAGGATATATGAGTAGTCATAGCTCTGTGGTATTAATTTCAGCCTTGGGGGTCCGAGGATCGAGTCATATTACAAATTAATTAGTATCATTTCTTTTAACGGTGAAGTAAACATTATGCTGAAATTAACAAAGATATCTCAAAGTTCTTAAAGTATCTTAAGTTTACCGAACCGTACATGGTCAGCGTGGGTATCTGTGGCCTAAGTCCCTTTTTCTGAGAGGAAACCCGTACCTCGAAATAGGACAATAGTGATTTGATAATGATAATTACCAAACCCAGATAAGATTAGTGACTCACCTGAGGTTCTTTACATGTGCGTTGCTACCCCTGAGGACTAAGTTAGTACAACTCGGATAAATATGTCTCTGACAACATACCGACTCTAGAACATGATGTATGCCTTCGGCGGGTGTGACGAGGATGCCTCAAAGCCACACAAGGTCCTATTTTAAGTATGTTAAAGGTAGCAACGAATCCACCATAATTTAAGACAAAATTCCTGTCTATTCAGATTTATTGACAGCTATTCTTGGTCTGTAACTGTCATTAGAAATCGCATAAAACCTTATTTATTTTACAATTAGGTATATGTGTATAACCCTTATATGAAAGAAATACGATATTCAACCGCGATACTGAAGCCTCATATATTTCAGTGTACATATTAATGAGTACTTTCGATTAAAATTTACGCTTCACATTAATATGCATAATAAATATTGCTTCATGTTCCAGTTCCGAGGCGTACAAGACGGTATTTCTCGTCTTCCACGAACACACAATGATCAAAGACATTCCACGCTTAAGCGTCAATTAGATATTCACTCACCGGAGAATATTTGCTATAAATAATGTGAAACCAGCTAAATTTATAACGTATTATATGCGTCAAGAACACCGTTTGTAGGCAAATACAAACAAAGGATCATTTCTTTCAGCGATATCAATTTAGCTCAGCTCTACTCCTAAATGTACGTATCTGTCGTGGTGTTTACGTGTTTTCACACAAGGTCATATTTATTTTTAGCACAGGAAATCAATAAAACTTTTTAAGCAAAAACGAATCTGTCACACTCTCTAAAAAATGTTTGTCTTTGTATGAAAGGGTATTCAAATCGCATCAGTAATTTCCGAGATAACTCTTACAAACGTAGGCACAGATTTATTTATAAGTTTGTTTGAACTTAATTATTTGGATCAAACAGAAGTTATTGGTATCATGAAAGTGATTTAAGAATACACATACGAACCTATTTGGTAGCTACTTTAGTAAGAAAATTGAAATACATTTATTCGTACAAAAATATTGTTATCATTTTGCACACAACAAGCGATGACGCTTCATTTCTTTCAGCGACATATCAATTTGGCTCGGCTCTAAATATATCAAACGTTTCACGTCAACGGAACAACATAATTTGCCGCGAGTGTTCTTGTTGTTGGCTTTTTAATTTCCCCGAGGCACTAATGGCGTACCTACGTTCGCGGTTGCTACAGGTTCAGCTGCTTTGCACCGTAATTGCTTGTATTTCAATCTGGCCATGGCATCCGTTTCAAATAAATACATTTCCGATCTTACATATAACAACAGGTTACTACGCTCACAACAATAAACGGTTATCACGTTACCCCTTCGTTAAACGCGTTTATTGACGCATAAATACCGGTGAAATACGTAAGAATTAAAACGTCAGCGTATAGTTTGAGATCGATATTGTCTACATAAAAAGTTTACTCGCAACACATATCCGGCAAATCGTTGCGTCCGAGCTCGAACAGAGACGATAAAAACATTACAGGACGCTCTCAATAAATACACATTAATGTCTCGGAGCATTCTGGTTTACATTCCGTGCGGTTTCCAACGAGTTTTATAAAAGCTGCGTTCGGCCGCACACGCAATTACAAGCGCCTCCTTGTGGTACAATCAATATTTACGATACAAATACACGTCAGACTACTACATTACTGCGTCGATTCCTCTCCGCGAGAGTAACTCGTTTCTGGAGCCAGCGATCAATGCACAATATCCATTTTTTTACTCGGTACAAGTGTAACAATTTAAAATAAAGTTAAGCGCACACGGTCCGGCCCGCAATGTTCGTGTACGGACATAAATAACCCACCATGCAATCTTCCAAGTTAATGATATTGCGATGCATTATCATTTCAGTCATTTGAAATCATTCGGTTCGTTATTCAAAGCAATTATAAAATTGAACGTATCGATGCTGGCCACTTATGCGTACTTACACCTTTTTATCGAACACTTGATTCTGAAAGCAAGGATAAAAATATGAATGAAGACGTTTTTATTCTACTTATCTATACAATTTATAACGTGACAAGTATTAAATAATGGCATCTAAAATTAAAGGAAATAGCACCTTTAAAGGGTTACAGTAATTACAGGCATCATAAAATAAGTGGACAAATTTTATAGCGCGGAAAACAATGCGCGATCAAAACAATCGAATACCATTCAATGCGAGATGTTGGAGTGAAAGCACATGACTGAAACAAGAAAAAGCTTGCGAGCCAACCAGTTATTACACTAATCGCTGCGATATAATTCCCGAGTCAACTTAAACACAGGTTCCTTGCGGAGCGAAATGCAAACATGGCGGCCGCTTTGAGTTCGCAGGGTTGCCAGATGGTTACCCCGGTTGGACGCTCGCAATTTTAAAATGTAACAAAGTATAGAGTGTTCTTTTATTCTTGTGAAAATAAAAATATATATATCAAATATTTTACTGCATAAAACATTAAAAAAATAATGAAATTATTCAACTACCTACCCCATATTCTCATATTTTAAGTATTGTATTAAATTAATCTAATCACGATACTCAATACAAAATAACGTCAATAATAAATATTATGATTATATTTAATAGAAAGGATTAAGTGATTATTTTTAATCCAAGAAACCCATGTATTTTTATTTTTCTTAAATTAACCCTGGCAATACAACGAAAAGCGCGGGAACAGACGCGTGCGGCCTCTCTAAGACGAATTTGCAAATTGCTCTTTAACGAGCCTATTGTTTATATGATATACGAGACAACCTGAAAGTCAATGGTGAGATTATTATCTTTTTAGACTATTTAAATGGTTGAAAGCCGCTTGTATTGAGCAGAATGGAAACAAAATGTATTGCTTATTTTGCCTACTCAAAGATGCATAACGAGCCTACATAATGTTTTCAATAAGAATAATGCATTTTCAATTTATTCTAACCTATGCAATATGATTCATAATGGTTGTCTACCGAAGTAAACTACAATTGTTTCAGGAAAGCGCCAGCGACTACTTTGTATCGTTTCCAATGCTTACTTGCTTCTTTACGACCCTTATTCACTCCACTACCTATATAAAGGTAGACTGTTATGTATGTTGCCTTGCAACTAAAAAAGCCGCGAGCATCTATATAATATTTTCTACAATATTCGTAAAATTAACATGTTTAATATTTCCCAGATTATAAATACACCTCTTTTTTACAGTTTCGAAGCAAACGACTATACAGTCCACCCAATGGTAAGTGGCCGCTTCCGCCCATGGACATCCGTAATCAACCCCAAATAGGATCAAATACCTACTTAAGATTGACCACAGATGCGTTCTTACCTCTAAAGACTGAGTTGGAACGCCTCGGATAAGTATGTCTCCCTTATTCTCCATTATGAACCCTTCAGACCAGATCTCAGCAATGCTTAAAAGTGGTGTTATGAGGCAGAAATATGTAGATGTGACGGTGGTGCCGCCGGAATCGAACCACATAGAGTTCATCCACCTTCAAAACCTACCTTAATTATCAAACAAAGCAACGGAGCAATCAAATCAATGTTTAAGGCTTATTCTTTGACACTCCATGAGTAACAGACGTTCGACTACTTATTTATTTGCAAGAAAATAATGAAATTGTTACAAATAAGTCTTAACTGATTTTGCGTTAATTTTGCTCCTCATGTTGTGATACAAACTGTCCCGTAACTTTTTACTCCGGGCGCTTACGAAGGTCTTATTTTCAATGCGCGGGCGCAGCGCTTGTACAAAACGATACAACAACGCTTTATGTGCTCATAAACATTTCACATGTTATTTATCACGTTATTTGCGATCTTAGTGGGTGACCCCGTTAGCTTATGAGTGCGCTGAAGACTACATGACTACATGTTAAATATTTTAACAACGTAATTTTTTTCTCTCAGAGCTAGTCATCTTCATTATTGATATATCCCATTAAAGTAATGTTGGTAGTCCTTCGTTATGAAATTCGACATCTTATTCTGAGAGTCAAGGAGCAGAGGTCCAGCGATCTTATATGACTTCGATAAATATGAAAATTTTGTGTAGGTAAAGCATGAAAATACATGTATTAAAATCAAAATATGATTATTACATAATGACCTGCTTCAACGATGGAGTTAACATCATGAACAAAATTACATGATGAGTCATTTATACGAGTAACAAAATGATTATTTCCATAAATATGAGTATCCAACTGGCTGGATTTAAATCGTAAAATAAATGTTGGTAAAAATATTGCTACAAGGTAATAGAGATAAAAATTTATTGAATATGGAATTATATTATCAGGTAGCGAAGTAATAACCAATTTATAAGCCGTAGTAGCCCCACGCCGTTTTTAATTTAATAAGCGTGATAGGCTTACATCGATTCATGGATTTCTATTTACCAAATTATAAACAACCAGATCTGCATAATGTTACACATAGCCAGTAAAACTGACGTTTATAGGCGACAAGATAACCAAATATTTATTAGCTTCAAATTAAAAGTATAAATTTAAATAAATTATGCGGCTAAGCGAACTTTTTCTGACGCTTAACTTCTAAATCCTGTTTAATGTGTGGCTTATAGTTTTACCGCATGACACCGGGCAGCGGTTCAAAACCTTCCCACTTAAAATCGTATTCGAATATATTCGAAACAGTTTATAATAATCATGCGCTTCGTTATACTCACATTCTACTTTGTGATTAAAATTTGATTGCCGTTTAATTGCTATTTCAGAGGTTCCATCGAATGCCGAAATTCAAGAAACTGGATTGATCAATTTTACGAGACATTTTACGTCGGCATCGCGCAATTATACATTCATGGTATCTACCGATAATTACGGTCGTTCACTGTTCATTAGACAATTATAAATAGCCAATTTGAGTCAATTAGAATTCCAATTTTATTAATTCGCCAATCGACCGCAGTCTGATAAAGGTAAACGGTCCAATTTATCAAGCATCGTCGTGCGGACCTCCTAGCGTTAAGATGTTCAAGATTAGGTAATTAAAGTTAGGTTCTTTTAAGGTAGCTATTAAAACCTTATATATGGCTCCGAAAGCATGGTGCGCAATTATTCCCGAACCCCCCACAAGGCACGCCTCGAGATCGCCCGCGCACTATATTTTAAATTTATCACCTGGATATTAAATGTCATCCCACATATAAATTACTATCTATAATAAGTCAGAGGATTGGCACGATCAGTGCGCCGCGATGCTTTTGTTCGTGTAATTGAAATTATCAATTTGCAATTACCATCTTTGGAGCCGCCGACGGTTCAAGCGATGTATTGTATTTATTACAATGGCTTACCGTGACTCACATTTACGTAGTTACTAAAGGTGTGAGTACGATTAAAAAAGAGATAAAATGTAATCGTACCTGTGAATTGCATAGCCGTGTCATTATATCAATTACCTTATGAATTATGGATTCCACTTTGATAATTCTTGATTCTATTTCAATGTAACATTGCAGCCGTGAAGTTTATCCGGTCATGAACTTTTGTAATCAAATGTTTGACTTTTTGAGCCATACTATAATATCATTCATTTTAGGAAATCTGTTGGTTTCAGACAAGTCTGTTGGTTTCTCAGAGCAACAAAATTGTATGGGTTTTCGGAACGTATTTGTTACATATTACAACTGCATAATTTCATGAAAATTAAAATTGCTGTCAACCACAACGCTCTATTTTTTAACCGTCATTATTTAGATTTGCTATTAAATTTCAGACAACATATGCAACAAATGCTGTTTTGAATATCACATGTTAGGTGCCGTTCCGAATTCCTATCATAAAAAAAACTTTTCATAATATAGTATGTCGTTTGTATTTCTCAAACCTCTATACAAAATAATGTAACGAAAACGTAGCTGCAGACCAAAACCGAGCTATAAATGGCTTTACAATGATTTATTTTTATAGCCCTCATAGCCCTTGCCCTAGGACTCCTAGGAGATTATCAGTGAACTACATGAGAAAGTAGGAAGTCGTCCCTTATCGGGCGAGGCATCGTTCTTCCTTTTCATTTCAACGAGAGGGTCGGAGCACGATGGCAGGATAGATAGTTCCAGTCTGTTACGGAATTGATACTAGATTCTAGTAGCCCTAATATGGAAGGGAAATAAAAGTTGACTCTTTACCTTGTAACCGATTAAAAAGATGCCGATGATCGATGATTCAATTAGAAGGGCTTTTTACGTAACTTTTCGATCAACTTTTTTTATTTGAATTATTTATAGGGTATACATATATAGGGTAGGTTGATTTTAAAACATGTTATATCTTAGATACTAGAATAACTTTAATTAGGCGCCTCCATTTGAATATAATTGTATGTCTACATCATTATTATCTTTCACTACTGACCGCAACTGGATCATATGAATTTCCACAATAGTAATATACCTGATAATATTTTATTATGATATTAAATACCTCAATTAAGCATCATACTTTAATTTACTCGTCATACCGACTCTACCACAAAATTGCGATTTCTTTATCTTCATTTATAAATGTTTTATTAAATAATATAGCATAACACTATTTTTTTCTTGTTAAACATAGAAGTAATTTACTATCATATTACTATACTATACTATCATATTATTAATATTTGAAAGAAATATTAACGTGTATGTATATTAAACTGATATATGTAGTATTAAGGTATGCGTGGAGATAAATATTAGCTCATAAGGCCATAGGCAAACATCACACAATAACATGTAAGTATATCAAAACATTCGTATTTCCTATGCTACTAATTACTACAAAATACAGCGCCCTCTCGCGTCCAATCGTGTTACAAAAAGGTCCGCTAGTAACGCTGAAACTGAAGGCGTCAACCTCGTAGTTGAACAGAGCCAATGCACGCAATGAAAAGTGAAACGCACATTTTTCCTTTTGACATTGCTTTTACATGTTTTATAACATCTTATACTTGTTGAAGTATTTTTTTAATAAAATATAGAACATTAATAAAAATTCACAATAATCTGTCGCAGTACTAAAATATTTATGAAATTGGAGCTAACAAGTATGCAGTCCACAGACAATCACAACCACATAGGTATTTGTAATAAGTTTTCTCCTTTAGACTGATGTCAAATGATCATATTTTATTGCTATACTTTTGACTGCTCAATCGCCAACTACGTTGGTACCCAAATAGATTAATTATTTTAAATCTACAGCTATTTATTTGAGCTTCGCATCCAGAACAATGTCTTTTATAGATCATTCAAAGTATTTAGAGATAAAGAAGTATTTTTACTAAACCTGCTAAAAAGTATTCGACTCAATAGATAATGACTGATAAGCATAATAGTAACAAATTATAGCAATTATATGAACTATGTGAAAACTGTCCATAGGTACTAGTGCCGTAGTAACATAGTAAGGTGTGTAGGAAATATAATCTGTTGATGTTCTGGAAGCGTAAAAGTGAGAGTATAGTGAAACTGTAAGTAACCCGAGTATGATACTAAATACCTTTGAATTATATTTGCAAAGCTTTGTAAAACTACGGTATATGTATTCAGTTTCACAATAATCAGAGAAACAAACAATATGATAAGGATTACGTGATGGATAGGTGTAGATATGTACTTAAAAATAGACAGAAAATTTATAAATATGCATGATTGTAAAGATAGATCAATA
>DWPV01000262.1:0-33300 GCA_018251915.1 Urbanus proteus proteus | reverse complement strand
GTAAATAAACTAAAGGTACTGACAAGAAACTACGCTAGTTTTGTGTATGTGCGTATAAATACATGAAAGTAGCGTAGTTTTTTGACTTCACTCAAATACATCGCGGTGAGTAATCTACCTATTTTAATTATCTGAGGCCGTATGTTATGAAGAAGCGTGAGCCGCAGTTTGCAAAAAACCGTACCTTTATAGAACAACCCACATTGAAACAGTTTAATATTTTCAATATTACTTTCTTTTGTTTTATCTTATCTATACAGGTATATCTAAATACGTCTGATTTGAACGCACGTAATACAGTCTTGTCTGAATGTCCTAAACTGTGGTCCGTTTAAAGCATTTTAAACTCCAATAGGGATATCCGTTTTGGACGGGCTTTGTTAAAAGATGAAAATGTTCATCGAAAATTTACAAAAAAATGTTATGTTACTGACAAATTCCACGGCGGTAAATTACCGTATATTTTTCAGATGCATTCGAAATTTTGTTGACGTATGTACAAAGTAAACTTACATAGATACTTGTCACGTATGCTAAAACCTTAGATGCTTGCGCTTTTCTTCGCTGTACCAGAAGGAACAGTAATGTAGTGTATAATTTTGTCGCATCCAGGTATGTAAGATACTATTCTTGCATTTATGTATTCACGAGCTAAAGCCTGGTGGATAATGGTCAATCCCCTTATGGTTTGATTTTGTTGATTTACAAAAACAGTAATATACCTAAGTGATTGTTTTTGACCAGAAAGCCAAATACTTATTCTCTTAGTGCTTGCTTTAAAATTTGGCTGATTTTCAAATAAACTTTTATCGCCGATTTTACCCTTTTATTTTCCAAAACCAGTGATTTTTCGGAGTATTAAACTCACTTTAGAATAAAAAAAAAACCAACAGATTTATAGATAGATAAATTTAAATATGTAAATACATAGATTAAAAATGTAGATAGACACATAGATTTCTGTTTCTGTTATCGTTGTAGTAAGTGGAGTTAATTGTTACAAGAAAACAATAGAAATCCCATCTTTTGTGCCTTCTGAGATAATTGTTTCTAAGGTAAGGGACATTAACCCTTAGGGGAAGGTAATGAGGGCCTTAATAATAGCTAACTTTTACACTCGGCTATACTTGTCCGGTAAGCTGCACACTACAACCACAATGTGATTAACACCTGAATAATGACGTATCCTAATTATATGCAAGAAAAAAACTTCCTACAAATAAAAAACGGAGAAAATTTAAAATATGTGATTAAAGTACATTTGTATGGGTACCGTCAAACGTTTTCATATAATTAATTTATTACAAAAACGGAATTTAGGTAATGAACAGCTTTTTATTTCGATGTATCTATTGTAAACTAACGTCTTATACCTATGCCTATGTATGGACGTTAAATTTAGTCATATTACGCAAGTTAGAAAGTAAAATACTAGAATTGATGATTTTTTATGACTCAGATCAAACAGAAGAGACGTGAAAGGATGAGGTTAGTACTATGTGTCACCTCATGACTTCTGTTATTATGTTATATTTCATACTGATTTATAACGAAAGACGTATGCACGTAGCGTTCATCCTGGCATTGCTCAACGTCTCTTCTATCTGTTTTGCACCTAAGGACTTGTTACACATCTTCACGTCGCTTTTTATTGTTGCAACTAAACCGGAGCATATAATTTCGTGTCAATAAACGATTTGCTTCTTGTCTTCCATACATCAGTCAGCGCAACTGATAAATTGTGTTACACAGTGGTTTTGTAATGGGTGCCTCAGTTGTAGATAATAGGCCAGACATGGAGAGAAAAAGTTTCACCCACAACTTATAATAGTCCTACTTGGTAATAAATCATTATGAAATAGATGTCAAACGTCATCTAATGATAAGTGGTATTAAAGATTTTGTGAAAAACTTTACAATGTCCGTACGAACAGCTCTATGTTTTTAAGTCTCTTTTCTATTTCGTCACCTGTAATCGTTTCCAAGCATCGTTCTTCGTGTCTTCTATCTGTTCTGCGCCTAAGGCCTCTTAACACACCTTTACTTTTCTATTGTAAATCGGAGCATATCGTTCAGTGTCAATGAACGAAAGACAGTACATTGGCAAGCAGTGTTCCGGAGTGGTTTTGTAATGGCCGCCTCGTAACCACTAATTATTTCGTACACTCCGTAATTACATACTGCGCTTGTTGAACTGATAACATTTTGAGTTATTTATTCATTGTGTTAGTATTTTACGGAAATAATGATTAGCACGCTATTTTATGTAGGTACTTGAGATCTATATCTATGATATATTTCTAGACTTGACTAATCAATTCAAAATTTCCAAAATATGTGAACATATCGGTGTATATCTAATATCACCAATGAAATAAAATTAGCTATACCTAAATAATTAAGCTTTCTGCACTACCCACATGGCGGAACGGTTACCATACCGGTCTGACGCGCAATGGATCCCAGGTTCGATTCCCGACCAGACAGACATCTAAATGATGAATTTAGATTTCTGTTCTGGGTCTGGGTGTTTGTATATTCGTGTATGTGTGTCCATGGCACCCACGACACAAGAATATCCTACTGTGGGGCTATGAGGGTAGAAAGCGTTCTAAAATCTAAGTTATGCTCTATAGATACAAATCCACCTATGGTAATACATAAAGACCGTCTTAGAGATCTAAGACCAAGGCAGGTCTATAAGGAATACGCTTGCCAAATTTTGATGAAACGCAAACAGGACAAGCCGTGGGGCAAGCCTGTGAATGCAGGATTGTTTCAACCAGTAGATACGTTCTTGAGCGTCTGGGGACGTCAAAGGACAAAGGATAGCTTGAGAATGTTCAAGTAAGGCTTAGGTCTATCTTTGTATGCAGGTATGCAGTAAGCACCCCTTTTCTAATATTTGAAAACGAAAGGAGAGGACAATTTGTTTGTGTTGTGCACTGCGACGTCGCGACGCAGTTTAACTTAATCTCTATTTGTTCTAACTTAATGTTCTCTTGTAGACAGATCTCCTACACAAATAAAATATGTTTGTTCCACTGTTTATTAAATGTTTTACTTTATGTTCAAACATTAAATGCAATTACACGATAATTTATGTTATGAAAGAAAAAGAGCAATTGATAAAACCTTATAAGACAAAATGTTCATATATATCACAACTATAAGAACATTTTTTTGTAAAGTGTTATATTTCATTGTTGTTTTAGAATAAATGTTTCTATGTCAAACAAAGCACAATCCCAATCCATATTAATAGAAAGTAATATCGTACTTAACCTATCATTTAAGCATGGCGCCGATCAAAGATATTCAGTAGACGATATATTTCAGATAATATCCTGATTGGTCATAGTCTTATCTTGTCTTGAACATTTATTGATCACTTTGTTGGTAAACTGAGCGATTATGAGTCAATATGACTCATGGGGGTCTCCTCGATTGAGCCATTTTCCAGTTTCGCTTTACGTTTTTGGCTTTTTGTCATATCTGTTAACTTCTCTCAACTGAGAAGAAAGTTGTTTTTCGAGTATATGTATGTACATGAAATATCTTTTTTTAATTTTTGGATAAGGCCTCGTTAAACTTATTGTAATAGAGCGAATAACATTTACATCATTAAAATTAAAAATAAAATAATCTGTCTTTGATTTATTTCTGGCGCATGTGCGACTTATTCCTTATATTTATGGAGATAAAGAACGCTACATATGTTACGGACTCTTAGGTACCGGAGGGGAGATTTTTTTCCCTTTTTACGTCTCGTGTGTTCAACGTAGCCTAGGTTTTCTTATACGTCGACGTGGAACATCCCTTGTTTTAATTCTTAAAGTGTGTAGACTACATATATAAACAGTATGGTTTGAAATAGGTGTGCAAGATGTATTATGACCTTAATTAAAAACATTTTTTTTCATCAAAGTTTGTTTCTTTTGTTACTATTTAAATTTACTTTCATATATTTAACATGTTTAAAAACTACTTACTTTCGTTAAAAACATTAAAATATTTGTTATTATTAGATTATAACAATGCCAAGCTTTAACTAAACATTATTAATAGTAGACATCTATCAGAAGACAAGACTTCCATGACAATAAATTCTAAAATAAACAAACAAATTAATATAAGCACTAGCTAGTCACTTATTACTGTTTAAAATTCTACCAAGTGGCTAACTAACGGGCCAATGAGAAATAGAAAACGCGGTATACCTAACACAGTGAGTCACTCTTTGCATCAATGCCAACAAACATTCGATCCTCTCGATCCATAGTAGCAGATATCCTTATCACGTCATCATAAGAACTGGTTTGGAGTAACAAAGCGTGACTTGACATGAAATCATAATTCGGTCTCGACGTAATCGTCTTGCTGTTTGAATAAATCAGGTATGTCGCAATCAGAGAGTATTATATCTATAGAGATGTCATCATTAATTGTGAATCGATAGGTGTTGGTAGCCTGTACCTTATTGACCTTTTAGGAGATTAATATGTTGTCATTGAAAACTAATCATAATGTCGTCATGGGTCTTGATACGTGGGTCTTAATTTATGGAATTAGATAATCTTAAAACTAATTGAATTTTTTGTTCAAAAAGTCCTATTTCGCATGATTTATGTATGGTACTGAACTTCCTATGAGTTAGTTGTTATGTAACATATTATCAGTCATAAGTGAATCTATCTTTCTAAAAGTAACATTTTGATAATTTATAGAGATGATCCTAGTAGACCATTGTAATTTTCGACGATACAGTCCGATTGTGAGCGAGTTGCAGTTGTTACGATTCAATGGGATAGTGGTTTTTCTATAGATGTGTTAGTCTATGGTGGATGTACAGTCAGGCGCGGACGCTTGCAAATGGAATATGCAATGATAGGCGCAACAAGCGTTTTTCCATTGTTTTTGCATTGTATGCAATTTTACGAGAATCCTGGCACTTAGTTGGCATGCACGATTTGTTTTTTTGTCGTACGAATTGGACGACAAAGGAAAAACTACTTGCCTACGACAAAAGACTGTAATATAAGGCTTTAAAGCTGACAATGTATGGCGATTGTTGTCTTCGATTGTCGAGGCGTGGTTGGAACCTTGAAAAAGTCTGCTATCTTCAAGAATTGATTTAAATTCACCATGTAAGATACAGTGACCGTTAATCAAATAACTGCAAGTAATCGAATGTTTCAAATATTTGCTCATGTGTAGTCGCACATTTGACCTTCATTTAAGTTGTTACGTTGCCAAGCTCAGATTTTTTACCTAGTGTTAATTAATGTTATACAGTTTAATGTTTTTACAGTCATTAATAAACGAGTATAATTTAACTGCGACCCTTATAACGGCAAATTTTTGCTGCTAAACATTAGTTGTACCTATAAGCTAAATCAGGTAAAACTTCTGTATACCAAAAACAGCTTTATTTTTTTTAAAGAAACTTAGCTTTATTTAAAGGTATTTTAGTTAAATACCAAACGGTAAAAACTCTCAATTCCCAGTTTGAAATTACTGAGTATAAATTAGTATTTACCACATACGGCGAATTTCTCACTTCCGCTTAATGTGGCACTTTCGAGCGCTCTAACTTTGGGAAATTTTGCTAAAATATGGAGCTTACACTGCAACTTTTCATAGCGAAGTTATGTGCAGAGTTCATAGTTCGCAATATTTAGTAATTTACGATCGCAATCACTACGTTAGGGCGTGCAGTAGATTGTTGATACTAGTTAACTTACAACTCAAGGCTGGGAATTATTCGTTCGTACATGGATTTAAAATTGTTAGTATGCACACGAAAAATGCGTTATTATTTCTCAATTTATTTACCTAGATACACTGCTAGGTAATGATCACTGTACAGGCTGTACACTGAATAATGATTTCAGGAAAGCTAGGATATTGACGTTTTACAATATATGTATAATGATCTTATAACGTCACAGTTACGAAATAACTGCGTTTACAAATAAATTAGCTATTTGAAAAATATCGTAAACTCTTAATAGCAAGATTATTATATTGTTTTTAGCAAACAGTGTAAAGTTATCTTTTATTATTCGTATATGATTATCATCCTTAGAATCCCTTCTCCTCATAAATTCCTCTTACTATCGCACACAATGTCAATAAAAAAGGCATCTAAAAAACCCAGCAGACATTAAAAGCGCTAATTACGTTTCACGTCTGCGTTTGTCATTTACGGCAATTGATTTTAAATGAGTCAGCTCAGAAATACCGTTGTGACTTTTTGTTGCTATTGTATTACAGTCGCTGGAACCAATTTTTAATGGTCCACTGCTGTCTCTTTCCTGAATTTGGGGAGGCTTGGCGCGTATTCTACTACACTGCTCCAATGCGTGTTAAAGGAGGGGTTATGAGTTATTGTCAACATGTACCGGTTGTTTTATAAGGCCTCCGTGAGCTTTAACGACCGCTATCCAATGATAACCGGGACCAACAGCTAAACGTGGACTCCGAAGCATGGAAGTCTCCATATTGGTCACCTATCCATTTACCAACCACGTCGGCTGTGGCTTAACTTTAGTTGGTTGAGATCTACACAAGCCGGGGGCTATGCTATTGTTCTACAGTATGGCGCATCTATCGATTTATATCTGTGGTTCCGCGTCCATAACTCAACGTACCGAGTGGTCAGTTGCGTTTCGTAACAGATTTCGTAGCACAAAACTTTGATTCATGTTTCGTGAACAAGACCGACTGTGAAGCAACCTTTTTGTTTAAACTTGTTTTTATTTTTACTTTATTTAATTAACATTTTACCTATTTATCTAATTGCACTTACTTGTAATTTTATGTTGATATTAATCTTTCAAATTAGGACAAATGGATTATTGCTGGCGATTTTAGAGCGCGAAAAATCTCACGTAACTCAATGTCAACCAAGGCCGCATGGTTCTTATTTGAAGGTCCTTCTCTTTACGTCGCCATAAAAGGTTAATTTCACGAAATACTTTAAATCGTGCCAATCTTCTAAGTTAGCATAGGCGGCACGGAAAACTTTTGCAACTCAATAAACATAGTCTTAATTAAACGTAAAAAAATAATTTTAATTGAACCATATTGTGTTTTTTGGTGTTATGTACAACGCATATATTAAAACAAAACCCCTCGCATAATAGCAGTACGCAATACCAATACATTATATAAACATGAACTATCGCAAAGTAACAGCTTCGCGTAATTCAGTGTGAAATATCATGCACCGTTTTAGTCGATAGTTGGAACCGCTGGTTATATGTAGTGTTAAAAATACATTAGGCTTGGAACACGCCTTAAACACTTCCTTATATCGACAGTTCGAACGTGTGCTATTGCCCTAAATATCCGTTAATGGGTAACCGGGGTTTACTCGTTTTACGCGCGTAAAAATGTTAGTACAATTTCCTGGTGTTCATAAAAATATCAGATTTGCGTTCTTGATATTCGAAGTTGCTAAGGAACATGCGTTACATCTGATGGTGAGTAATATTATAGTAATGAAATTTAAAAGATGTTTTATTATTATATCCCACCGTAAAAATAAACGTAACCGCAACTTCCATTTCTTTGTAATAAAAATTAACGATGTTGTTTGTGGATGGAAATAACGAAATTGAATCATTATATGTATTTTAATTTTGTAAGGAACAAAAAATCTTGACTACAACAATAGAGCAATTGAATAATGAAAAACCCTAAATAATTCAAATCATACATGTAAATTAACCAGAGTTATTATACGAACCGTGTTGCATGTTATGGACTTTCTTCGCCGTTTCTTCTCCAATGTAAAAACACCTTACGAGATGGTGGTAATGATAAGAAGTTACTCATTAATCATGAACCTAGTATGTATTATTAAATATGGCAATATCGACAAGATAATTGGAACTAACACAGTGAATTTTCTTTTAGCTTCACTTTCACTGAAACTTGGTTTGTATTTGAAAAGGATTATTTAACGTTTCTAATTAAGACTCTTATATGTTTTGCTAATACCAAATCCAAGTTAATACCGGATTACGGCTGCCAAAAAAGAAATGTGTACTAAAATACAAAATGACTGTTTATTTTTTTATTGTGACCTGTTTAACGCTGTGATTGCTACGTCGGTCGGACGGGTCTAAAGTTCTGGATTACTTACTTGACAGTTTCTATTATACTGATGATGAATTGGTTTTAAATCTGGTCCGTACACTTAACTATTATCCAGTATGAACATACATTCAAGTTGCACACATGGAATCCTATTTTTTTTTGCTGAAACATTTTATTATAACAGTGTAGCAAAGAGTAGGTATCATCATCAACCCATTATTGTCCCACTGCGGGGCACGGGACTCCTCTCAGTGAGAGGGATTTAGGCCTTAGTCCACGGCGCAGGCCAAGTACAAATTGGTAGACTTCACACACCTTTGAGAACTTTTTTAAGAACTCTCAGATGTACAGGTTTCTTCACGATGTTTTCCTTCACCGCATTAAGCACAAAAGTAGGTATGCCGTACTTAATCTATACCTAAATGAAGTTTGATCCTTAGTCTTTTTGTTCATGTTCAATATGTGCGTATCGTAAACTATTTACCTACTACCTATAAATACCTACTTACCATCGTGGTACGATGTGACGAAACCCACATTCTTTAAAGTTCTCCATAATATTCTTAATTCAGTTCAGAAATAGGTTGAGTGTAATAACGAGCTATCCCAGAATTTAAACATTTTTGGAGCTGCATCTTACGAGATATATCCGATCGATAGAACGCGACTGTACTATAAATACATCAGAGACGATGTGACCCACTAAGAAAGTCCAAGTTTCTCTCGAGTTTGTAGAAAAATGTTCGGGAACGAGCCTAGTTTCTAAATCGGTGTTTAAAATTGAATTTCGAAACCTTTTTCTGAGCAGTGCACTAGTATTTGAGAAACTTCGCTAAACAACTTTCCACGGCTATAAAACTTTCCAACGCAGTATTGTCGGTACTTGCACGAAGAAATGATCTTGATAATTTCAAATGACAGCTTACATTTATCACTTTGAGAGAAAGGTAACAATTAACATGCACTCAATCTGATGTTCGTAATGTGCTGTCGCTGAAAATATTTGAGGCATTTTGTAGAAAATGTAAAGATTCTTTTTTTTATTTATAGTCTAGTTTGCATGATCAATGCAGCAGATCATATACGAGTATATTAACGTAATTCCGTAGTTATCTGTCATAACAAGAGAAAATAATTAGTTTTTTTTTTTATATAGAAGACTGAAGTTATTAAAGAAACTTATATGAACATAACATGGATTTAAGCGAGACCGTTTCAAATAAATATTTCTTAAATCCATAAGAAAGTTCAGCAAGTCCAATAAAAAAGTAAAAGATTGAGTTAGTTTTTAGTACTTCACCACATGCTTCGCTCGCCAATAAAGATGTCTGACCAGACACCTACAGCAATCTTAAAGAGAAAATCTTATTCATTTGACAGTCAGTGAACCGTCAGTTCTTAGAGCACGGGTCTTTGAACATCTGTTCAACGACTGTCTGAGATGGAAGGTGGCATCGGCCGCGGCACGCGATGGTGGCGGTCAAGCGTTAACGGAGTAGCGAGTGACACGAAAACTATTGTTGGACTAATTAGGCAGATTACTTTTTTTGCTTATTAACGTGCTATGTTAGTATGTATAGGTCAAGTAATTTATCTTCGCGACTATTGTAACTACTTCCACTTAACCAAAAAAAAACTTAAGGGAAAAATATGTAATTTCGATGACACGCATTCTAGCTATAATTGCTATAGCTAAAAACTAAACTAAAACAATAATCAAGTCAAACAAATAGTCTTTGTGTTTTGGATTGATGAATTCACCTTGGATTTAGTACATGAGTGAAATAAAAACTTAGTTAAAAAATCTCATTTCTTTTCTGTTTTGTATCCTTCTGTTCTACTCGAATTATAAGCCAGATATTATTATAACAACTCCAGTAAAACTTTTAATTAATTTAACACGGTAGCGATTGATTAATTTATGAATGTACTTACGTGGTCTTCGTTAAGTACGTAAACCGTCAATTAACGCGCACTCAATATATTTTCATTCAAGCAAAAAAAAACTTTTCACACTCAGTTGATCAATTAAATTTATTTACTTCTTAATTAGTAAGTATTTTTAATAATTGTTCCGTAAATTTTCTTATGCCGTGTGTTGTTGGTCTAGAATAGAATAACTTCCTTTTTTCTCGTCGATGTCGCAGGAAAAAGAATCCAGGAGATGGGCAGTACTACCTGTATAACATTACATTTACTTTAGTAACCAATATCTAAGCACGGTGTCTATTGACAAAATCCCTCTTAAAAATAACTATGTTTTGAAGTGGACCTCAAAAGGCAGTTGATAGATGGTTAGATGCATCTAAGAATCTCTCAATAGCTGGCGTTTTGGTGTGGTAAAATTACCAATCTAGCGCTAGAGTAACCTCAAATCAGGTAATCATGACTAACTAACAATTTGAGAGTTGGCTCAAATTTTCTCCATTCGATGTTAATAAAGCAATGCATACGGAATGGTGATAATACATCAAATCAACATTTTCATTAACGGATGACGTAGTGCAGAATATGTTCGAGAATCGCAATCTCAAATGTATGTATTAATTAATGCATACCTACGTATAACTTTTATACAGATATCTATTTTGGATTTTGTATTGTTTCTAATATTGTAGTGTATTGTCTGATTTACGTACCTATGCTAAAGTATGAATATATAGGTAGTTTTATTTAATTGTCAATTTATTTATGCCATATGGTGAATATATATCATGTTTTAACATTATTGTAGCATTTTTGTTTTTGACTCATGGGCGAACAGTATAAATATCACAATTTTTTGTATATCTGGTACTATAGTCAAGTTAATATTGGGCCATAAACTATAAAAAAATATTCTAAGAAAACTGAAAAAAATAATAAAAAAGATAGCGCATTTATGCAAAAATCACGAAAAGAAACTCTTATTCCAAGCTTTTAAGCAGAAACAAATGGTTAAAGCGTTTAGTAGAAAAAACAAACCTCCTAATTTATCTTTAAATTTTAAATCTTTACCTGAGTAAAAGTGGGGCTTACATAAATTATTTCCACGCGAGCAAACCCAGGGAGCAGCGGCGGCTTAGGCATAAATATTTAACAGAAAGCCAAGACTGCAGTGTAATGCTCCATAATCGTTCGCGTAATAAGCGAGTAAATGTACAAAATATTTAACGAGGTTCGTAAAAATGTACTAAAATGTGAAATTTTCTGAATTTATTGCCGTGTGGCTATGTTATGTTGTTTTATAACACTTATACCCACATTGGTGGTCGGTTTTCTCTGTGAGCGTATTATGATTTTTTGAATTACAAGTTTCATGTTTATTTTTGAAAAAAATGTACAGTGAATAAGCGGTTCTTATATTAGTCATACGATATAGTAACTATGTTTTACTTAATCTTCGTAACTTATACAATTAATGTATAGCACATATTTCATCCTTTTTATATCACAAACACAAATTAGTACTCATACACATAGTTCAAGCACCTATTATTAATTATATTTTATTCCTTATCAACCTTATTTTAATGCCCACTTGTATAACGTTCTCTGTTTACAATAATGAATAAATAATTTAATCTAAAGATTATTCTTAGAATTCTTAAGTCGGTACTGCAGCTCAACATAATTGAATCTCATATTCAACATAATTTTAAAGTAGAGGCAGATAGCACAAAGGTTAGTTGAAGTTATTATGAAGTTAGGGATTTTTGCTCAGCCTTTACTTAATTAGCATTCCATTACTGTGTTCAGTTGCTACGCTCTTTGTATTGCTCTAAAGTCATAACGCGATTTTTATAGTTAGTCACATCATTCTATACAATTCAAAAGATAACTCGAAAATCGAAATTTTAGAATAGGTACTTAGGTTCTGGACTTATGTTACACGTATTTCCAGTTTATTACTAAGAATAAACAAGAATTATATTACTTTTTTATGAGAATTATTACATCAAATTATTACTATAATAATAATCAATAGAATATTTAGTACCTCATTAATATTTCTTAATATTTTCATTATATAGATATGTAAAGCGTAAAGCCTTTCTTATTTAAGTTAAGAACTCTCTCAATATTATATCAGTATAAATCATAATAATATATCAGAATATAAGTATAATCGAATTTTTGACATCAAAATATTATTTTTCGATAGAATAATCCTTTTGATATTATATGCGAAGAGCTGACAGCTCTTATCTGTCTAAGAGCGTTAATCTTTCTCTACTTTACAAAATTTATCTACAATTCTTACTTTATAAATTGTAAGTACTTGCAATAGTAGAGTGAATAAAATGTCTATAGCAACCGTTCAAATCAGCTAAGCAGAGCATTCCGGGTTCGGTCAAGCAAACCTTATTAAAAGTTCTCAAAAATACAGTAAGATTTTCGAAAAATTATAATCTTTAGCCGGCATAAAGCATTTGTTTCTAAATAAATAAAAATATTGCGATAAGACTCTTAGTGAAAAAATCGTTTTAAAGTATAATATTACTTTACTAAGTTTAGTATTAAATTGCACGTTATTATTACCTTTATAAACGCAACGCTTCATGCTTCAATACGAGTGATGGTAGAACTATACTTATTATAGTTTCGCTTGGCGTAACTTGTGATTACATACGAGAACAACATTACCGTCTTAAATACTGTTTCCATCATGTATTTCGATTTTATGGACATTCAACCCAATTGTTAGGACCAAGATGGACTGTTTTATGATCTAGTAGGTACTCGTATATTCTGCTTTTAAATCGTAAAATAGGTATGTTACTAGGCAACAAAACTAATGTAAAAAATTGCGTGTAGAAATGTGAATATTTTACGGCATGGACGTAAGAAATTAAGTAATAGTAATATTACTAATATTATATAAACACAAGTTCTTATTTTATGCCTATGTAATGATATAAACATTACCAGTATGGTTACATTTATCTTAATAAGGTACCTCGCATGCATAGGTACATCACCATAGTCTGTTCCTCGTGTAACACTCAAGTATTCTAAATAGAACTCGAATATTACCAAAGGTCTATCGCGAGAGTTTTTATCTATAAGGACTAACTCCAAACGCCTTAATTGTAAGTAGTAGTAATAATGTAAACCACATCAACAAAAACTATGTATAAATAGTAGTGGCTATAGTGGTCTTTTAGGTTCTAAATAATATCTCAACGCAACGTGAAATTACCAGTACTTTTATCTTTATTCCAATAAGTTTATCATAATTGTTATAGTGTAAATACTGTATGTATTTATTATTCTGTGTACAGTGTATTGATTAAAGTCAACACATGCACGTCCTGCTTATAATATCAATAATATGTCATCTGTATATCGACACACAAGGTGATCGTTTTCGCAAATGGCAATGCCATTGGACGTCATAATAATTAATTTTATTGACGTAGTAACAGCCTGGTGGAGATGTAAAGGCTCCAAAGGCACTAACTACTGCACTACGCTACACCAATCTCTAGCGTGTGATAAGTCTTAAGTGTTACTGTGCTCTTGTTTTGAGGATTTGGTATTTTAGACATATTTACACGAGTCATTCTGAAGTCATAATTATACTCTGAAGTCATAAATGTATAGTAGTAAAGCGTTGGAGTAAATCTCGTTGCTGAACTTACAAAAAAATCTATATAAAACACGCAAAGTTTACACTTTCACTACATCAGCATATATGTTTTATTAGATAAAGATATCCAACTAATATTAATATTTTAGGTACAGAAGGCCATAAAACAAACGGAATCAAAGGAAGTCATAAAACGCAAGTAAAAAGTCGATTAAACATAGTCCATAAATTCTTTACATTAAAATGAAGTTTGCGTTGTAGGTCGCCCGGGTAGAGCGAAAATAAATTATAGTTTATTTGGTGGCTGCACGTTTTTCCACGTGCAAATGTAGGATTGCGACCTTAATGAAGGCTCTCAGGGTATACCTGCCGCCGAACATTTACGCTCTCTTAATGTGGGTTTGCCATGCTTTTCGATGCTAGTTGTTAGGCTGATCTCACGCTTGCTTCTTTTTTGATGAAATTGAAGTAGAAAAACATGTAGTCTTAATAAATGATTTATAAGTGTGTTGAGATAGGATTGAAGTCCTTTCTAAGTTGGGCTATGGACGGATAGTACCTCTGAAGATTTTGGATCACACTGTGTGTTTCTGCCTTATCATGTTTGCCTTATTATTGCTTAAATCAAACTACACTAGAATTTCACATAAGACGAAGAGCTCTACTATTTTTAAACCTTTACCAGAATATATGATGTAATGTAATGTAATTACAATAAACCTTTACGACCGCATTGCGTGGAAAACTATGCGTGGTTGATAACCTTATTTTTGTAATTTCATTAGAAGGCTTCCAGACGTCCCCCTCAACTAGGCTTATGTGAGATTTAAATAAGCAGCAACCAATTACAATGACAATGTAAGACTATTAATTCATCATCATTTTAAATTTTAACCTTACTGAATCTATCTCTGAAATAATTTGTTTTCATACTGTTAAAAATTTTAAATGTGTGAACTTGTGGTGTTGTTATTTCGTAGTCGCAAAATCGTTATGTAAAAAGTAGCAAGTATGTAAACGCCCTAATTGTGAGCACGGTGTGCATTTAGATGCAACGCTAGCGTGTTAAGGTTACGAATGCTTAACGTGAAATATTATCGCGTAAATTTAAAGTAAAAGGTATACGTGCGTTATGTACAATTTTACTTGTTTTTCTCGTGAAACACTCGGTGAAAAATAAAAATACAATTAATAGCGTAATACCAGTAACGTGAACTTAAAACATAAATAAGTATTAAAAAAAACATAGAAATTATATTATACTTTTAGACTAAACCTTGAAACAAATACTTAACAAATATAATAATAATAAAGTTTACCAACTTATAATGAAATCATATGTGTTGTTACAAAGTATGTTGGAACGTGTTCTGGTTAACGATGAAAAATTATAAGAATTATATGAGTTTTGACAGATATATCTTGCCAACAACCATGAAATGGCGTTTAAAATTATTTATGTCTTTTTTAAATTTATCGTTAATTTTAGTTATACATTCTAACATTAAAATTTAAATGTATGTTAACGCTATTTCTATTAATAATTCCAGCGTTCGATTCTAGGGCTGAGGTAATCTTCTTAACGACTGGATCGATTTTGATGCTACTTTCACTGGAAGATAGCTGAAGGTATAAGACTACTTTAATTTTTTAAAAGCATTAGCGCACGCTCCAGGCATATGCGGGCTCCCTCACGGGAGAGCGGGATTTCAGTTATGTTTAAATATGTACTCCTTTTAACTTTTTAAACGCAGGTAAAACCGCGGGGATCAGTTAGTCCACAATAAAACTAGGATTAGAGTATAACCATTGAAAGCTGAGATTTCTGTAACAAATAAAAAACAAAAAAAACTGGTCTAAACAACCACACTAAAACATGTTCATTCCAATTCCATTACATATTACTTATCCCTTTTCATTTTACCACAAATGTAGAGTGCAGTACTCACATGAGATAAACTTCATACATAGTAGTTGCTCCCGACATATAAAAGACCTTTATCATTTGATGCGGTTACCAAAGCTGTCTCTAGCTAGTCGTATTATATAAGGCGGCTTATTGTAAAACCAGAAAAGAGCTTTCCTATTTTCCCCGCCAGGTGCAGTAGTGGGTAAAATGGGAAAATTTCATTTCATTTTTCTTACGACCACCCCATTCGTGTCGCCATTGAAAATACTAAACAGTAAGTTATGAAAGTAAAGCGAGAAATTCCGAGCTCAAGAAAAATGAGACGCGGGTTAATGAGTTGACTAATTACCCGGTCGCGTTTTAGGTTTACGCTAATTGTATAGGCTTCGTAGTGAGATATTATTTTATATACTTTTTATAGAGGGTTGTTCTGTATTTCAATATATATTTTCATATTTCTTATTTTGATTGATAAAGATCATTTTTGTTTTGCAAAACTCTAAGTCATACAAAGACTTCTCACATTTTTAGTCACTGATTTTATTCTATTATATTACATATTATTATTATTTCTGAAGTGTTCTCATGTGAACTAACTATTACTTAATTTAAAGCAAGGCCAGCGCCTAAAAGTGTGACCTTAATGGGTTTATGACGGTACAATAAAACCTGCTATACTAATAGATTCTTCACTCTCTCTTAATCGAGAGATTAAATAAACTACAACGGAATATAAAACTATGGCGTCTGTTTATAGCGCCAAGAAATTCCATGCATGCGGAAATAAACGCACATGACAAGAGCCATTTGCTTTCCGAAACTGCTTTTCTGGCAATTATGAAAGAACACGCGAGGCCGTACCGGAAGGAATGGACCAAATTAAAACACCAGTTAATTATATTCAAAACTATGCAGTTGTTGTCCGATTTGGCACTGGTGAAGCCGTTTGGATGTGAGGCCCGACGTGTATTGTTTATCAAGCGCATTAAGGGCGTGTGCAGACTTAACGTGGTTTAGGCTTTATTCACGCAACAACACAAATATAACGTCGAAAGTACTTTCGAGATTTGTAGCTATATCTGATCTATATATTATTTGGACAAATAATATACGTTTTTGGAATATCTGTTTAGTATACGCTTATAGTAAAAGAAATATTCAACCAAAACTAACAAAAGATTGATTGTTTTAACTAAGACACAATTGACGTTTTAAAATTACAATAGGTAAGGAGAAAAAAATAGAAATTATGAAGTAAATTTGACAACAGAAGCTAATAATATACCTATTATCATAGAACAGTGACATAAAGTGTTAATCTTATTTGAAGTTGATTTTAGACTCTTGCTTTTTAAATAAACGCGCTGCTGAAAAACGCCCAGTCTATAAAGGTCCTTATTTTGCGCGTCGTTCTGTCTGCAAATGTACTGCCCGTGATATTAGTTGTACGTGCCTAATGTTACTTTCGATGTATAAACATTAAATAATGCTTTCACTTGCTTTTATCGTTCAGACATGGGACATTAATTTCAGAGAATAATTATGCAATGCCTAGAATGTATAGCTCATTTAATCTTACACTTTACGTTGCTTATCTTAAAAGGATTAAGCCTTGCCTTTGCGTGTTGATATACGAGGATATATATTTGCACGGGTTACGTTTCCACCAGCGTTAATAATTTATCTAGATTTACGCAGGAATTCTTATTATACTCTGTGTAGAGTGAACGGTAGTAGTTACATGTCATTGTCGTCAACCTGTCGCTGTCCCACTGTTAGACACTGGTCTTTTAGTGAAAGAGATATAGGCCACGGGCTATCACGCTGGTCAAAGAACAATTTGGTACACCTTTTACAACCGCCATAGCAAGAGATAATTCATTTTTAGTACCTACACACATATTTGCAAAATCATAGATTGTTTGCTGCTATCACTGCCGGAATATGTCTAGGTGCTTCCCTTATGCTCCCCTTCCTGTAGTCTCTTCCTAAAATACAAAGTAGGTATATCGATCAGGCATCCAAAATTTTCCAAGTTATTCACCTCCAAATTAAAACTTTCCGTTTTGAAGCCAGCTCTTGATAACAACTCCCGTAAGTATTTCCAATGGCATAATTTTTCCCGATCATTTGCCCACCGTCACCGAACACCGATGTTATCTTTGTAATTTGCGAGCCTATTTTCATCTCTCATTGCCGATTAGTCCCTGATTTCCCTGGCCAGCCCTCCGTAATGATCGACTTTATCTGCCTACCTCTTATCTTATAAAGGCAATTTAAAATAAATCCTACAGGATTGAACAAGCGTTACTTTTTTACCTGATAAGGTATGTTTATAAATATAGATTAGCTAAAGCCTTTGATATGACGCTACGCAAAACAACAATCATAATAGAATTCTCTGTGGAGATACAGTGCTCTCGTGGATAATAATTCAGAGTAAAGATTCTTTTGCCTCATAGCATGATATAATTCTCGTTCTCTTCGATTCATATCGGTAGATTACTATAGACTTCTTGTTTCCAAAGAGTTTAAAACACGTGGTAACTTAATTATCAAAAATATTTATCAATCCTTGACTAACTTTTAGTAGGATTCTAAAAGTGTTCACGATATTTATAGACGTCCTTTACCAGGGATAACAAGTAACATTTAATATCAGATTAATAACATTAAAATGATTTAGATAACAGTACTTGAATAGAGAGCGTTATAATGTTTCTCCTATAAATAGGCATTATTCCCTCACATTGTGTATTTTCGTTCTATCTGCGTCCATTATCTGGAAACTAAACAGAATCGTGTCCAGTATCGGTGTACAAATACTTGCAGAGATAGTACGATATGCGGAGCACACTCAATATTTTTAGCATTTACTATCGGACTCGATTGCTTTATACGCTATGTGGTCATTTTTATTCGTATATTGATGTGAGTTTTATTAATACAGTAAAATAACATTGCACCACAGTTGTGCATCTTTGTCCTTTCAAAATGACAATAATTCATACCATATAAATAAGTTGCTCGCAATTTTTTTTGGAAAGCCACATTTAACAACAATTGTAGCCTTATGAGATATCAATATAATATCTGTATCTACTAAAACAATATTCTATGGAAATAAAAAAGAAAACTAGTTTTTACTTTCACTTGAAAAACTTTACAAAATTTACAAATTACATTATCTTATGTGATTACCGTCAAAACATTTTGAGGTACTTTATGTTATTAAATTTCTCAAAATAAATTGGACGATAACTTCATTTCTATCACAATTTAAACGTCTAACGCAAACTTACATCCCATAAATTGTCTATCTCGGAAGAAAATTGTTTCCAGACTTATAAAACTTTCTTACCTGCCGGTTCTTAAAATCCATCGGGCGCATTCAGACCCTATTTCACCGAAATTGACCGCTTTTGAACGCGGTCCAAACGTTCTCTATTCAGATTTTGTTATTTATATACATTTTCGAATTTCAGACCAATATTTGGGAGATAGTTATAAAAATTTGGCACGTTATCGTGTTTGGCGGACTCTGAGCTGGCAGTTGCGAATGTGTTATTCTTTTATTTAGTGCAAAATGTTATCTAACAAGCGTTATGTTACACACCCAAGGCCATATAATTTTCATGTTTTAGCATATTTAGGAATTATTTATTAGTTATTTAACAATAGAAAAACTTTGTGACTATCGTGTAGTTTATGGTCATACTCTGTTGGATCTTCACCATTGTAATTTTGACTGGAGATTTGGTACCACTATTGGAAAGTATAAGTATCATGATTATAATACAGTGATGTTTATCAAAGACATGGAATTAAAAAAAAAAACAATTTCTACTATCGTCATGACTAGAAAAGTACAGAAGTGTCTTGAAGTATCTATACCTTTTTAAGACTCGTCCCACCAAAACACCATTACCTTTTTGCACGAATTTTATGTTATGTTTTATATGTTACGAATAAGTATTTGACGTCAGCATACATAAAGTAAAGATACGTATTTTCATGGTTATCTTCAACCAAGTGAACGTGTCCGTGCTTGAGAGCTGAGGTGTTTATAGTACCAATATCTCTTATGATAAGCTCCCTTGCACCTTTATTTCTTCGATTTATTCATGTCGCCGCATAAATTTCGCTCTGATAAAACTGCTCTCGTAAATATATATCTCCAATTTTGATCTAGCACTTAATATTACCCGTTTCAATATATGGTGTAATGTCGAGCGGAATTTACTTACCACTATTTCAATGGTGGGAAAATTTTCACTTTATTGTAAATGGATCCGGGTTAAACCTTATTTATTTTATTAAAATACGTACATCATTAGTTTTTCCGATAGGATGTCAGTGAACCGCAATTGGCCTTAATTTATGCGATTACTTCATGTTAATAAACTAATGGGGTTTTTGATTGTGAGGTACACAATTTATACGATCCATAACTCGATAACAGTAAATAGGTACATAAAAATGGAAATTTAAATATTTTAAATAATAAGTTCAATTTGAAATTCAACTGTGTACATTAGGAAGGTGTTTTCTTTTACAATGCGAGGTGGTGTCGTCTGTGTTAGTAAGACATACTAAAGTTTTAACATCCTTCAGAAGACTGATTAGAGGTACACAATATACAGCTAAAATATATGTAGGTATACGCCTTAGTAAATTTTAAAAATGTAGGAAGAAATTCGTTATTCACGTTTATAATGTTATGAATTCAAATATTTTACTTAAAATTACTTTATAAATGTAATGCTGTTTCTTAACATTATTCTCTCTTTTACAGGTATTTTGGGACAAGAAACAACCTCCTGTGAACGACGCTGAAAGTTTAACTGTAAGAGAAATTTTCGCAATTAGCATGAAAGAGCCGTTGAATTTTAAACAAGCTCCGATATTTAAATGTAGTCACTTTATCTCACAAAGTCATTGATCCTTATGAATAGGAATATAAGAACCGTATTTGTCAGACACGTAGTGCTGATAAATGATTGGTTTTGTTTATAGCGCAAACAAAATACATACAAGCTTATTTTATCGAAAACATAATCAATCTTTTTCTGCAATAATGGCTTTTTATTTTATGAAGTTGTTGAAATTTTTACGACCATTGCACATAAGCTCTTTAATCCCACTCGTTAAAACTACAATCGTGACATAAGTACATATAAAATTCAGTTTTTGTGAACGTAATCCGTAATTCAACACAACATCTTCGTGTTTCATAATTTGGAGCGCATAAATTAAGCGCCGAACCGCTGCAAAATCCACACCGTCTATTTACGTCAGCTGTCTTTCTACGTGTACTGACGTAACGAAAAGTATAAATCGGATAATAAAACAGTAACAAATGCGAGCGTTTTATGAAAAGGCGTCCTTCTTGTTTGGCAACGTAACCGCTGTTTTGTCGGTTACCACGGGTTTTTTCGTTTTGCGCCTCGGTCTTTCATTCAGTGTTCAGGCACTGCATTTTTCATTTCAGAGCAGAAAACCCGCTCGAAGCCGCGCGAATATTGTCTTCGCTCAATACTTAAGTTTTGCGGACAATGCGTTTCATTCGACATGCAATTTGTTAGACATGATCGGGAAGAGTGCTTCTGGAAATTACTATCGATTCTTTAGGACTTTTACACCTTTCTTCAACATAAGACTCCATGTCGTCGTTTTCATTTGTAGTTTGAAATTTAAACCTATTGTCACAGCTTCTATGCCTACCCATAAATCAATTACTGTGACATATGGTATTAGAATGTTATCCATCAAGGTTATTAAGTTGTAAATTTACGAAGGACTCATAGGTGGCGCTAGGATGACCTAGTTACGTGTCTGGAGCGCAATCCATCATCATCATGCTCTATATCGTGTGTACAAATTCTATAAAACTATTGTAATCACACACTCGACTTACCATACTTGGAACAATCAATATGTCAGTTGTTAAAGCGTGTTGACAGCAATTTTGATTTCCATTTTTTTTGTCGCAATACAATTTTTTGCTCACTTATCCTCCCGAGTTATGAGCGTGTCAAATGGGACGGGAAATAACGATTTTCATATTGGAATTTCATAGAACGTTGCTTTTTTCGATAGATTTAGTTACGTAAACAAGTGGATTTACGCCATAATATATCACTCTTGTCATAGATCACATTCATATGTTCGTTTAGGGAATTAATGGTATCAGAAAGGTTATTAATAGACTCCAGATTGACAGGTGAATGTTTTCTTTCGTCTGGTTCAAATTTCTGGACGAATGTGGTACAACATTGAAACTTGAATTCCTATTTTTTAATAAGTTTTTTTTTAAGTTTTAGTAGCGAAAATGCAATATAATTGGAACCATAATGTTATAGCAATAGCTACATCGCATTGAGCTTCTAGTATAAGGTATTTATTTATTGGAGAAGATTAGGAAAACGTAGGGTACGAGTTAATAAAGCAATTAACTGTTTAGTGGTTTTCAAAACATTCAAAGACTTTGGTTAGGAGTTTACGATTGTGTTAGCTTAAGTCCTCTTAAACTTTAAAACTGTATAAAAGTTAGCCACTAGCAGTCACCCATGCAAAAATGAGTACGCTCTAGTGTTTATCTTTAGATCTGTTTCTATTCATACCAATGCATATTCATGTTTTACTAATTACATTACGAGTGAAGCTACATTTGAACCAATTAGAATTTTGGAGGCGCTTATTTTATTTTCTCTTTCGTACATAATGTTATCATTTCCTAAAGCCTAGGCTGTCGGCACTAAAGGCCCCTCGTTGTTCTAATGCCGTGCTATTGTGCAGAATACCTTTATGATACCTTATTATTATACCTTTATGAAACCTTATTATACTCCTACGCCCATTCCTACACTATTTGCCACCCACCCATTGTATCTACGAGCGATGTTATTAACATTTGCCTTCTGAAAGTTTACCTTAATGCCAGAAGCTCTTTGCGAAAGGTCTTAAAGTTGGCTTATGGCAAAGGTGACCTGAATCTAGTCTTTTCAGGAATTCGACTTAAAACACCGTCGGAACGAAAAGGGGCTAAGAAAACTTGGTCAGGAGGAAATGTGTCAGTAAGCTGTTATGCAAGTAGTAAATGAACTTGTTCAGCTGATAAATGGTTTCGGTGTCCCATAAAGGTCTAGGAATTTAAAAACGACTAGTTACTATTTTAGTTTGTGATTGTGATTGTTTGTGGTTGTAGGCGTGTTTGTGGGGGGCGGGGGGCTTTATTAATGTGTGAATCCAACTGTAACTTGGCAATTTTTAAAACCCGCTACTCCCACTGCTGGAGACAGACACCTTCTCATAGCTAGGAGACGTCTGAAGTACACGCTATTCTAATGTGTGTTATTTATTTTATTTGACTACAAGCTCAGCCAAACCTTTCAATTTCTTAAACCGATTACCCGTTGTACTACGTATCATATTTTTAAATCCATACCATTTCCAAATCAACTAACACACGTAATTGGTAAATAACACGTACCCACGAAGTGTATTAACTAAGATTATTTATCAACCATCATACGTTGAGCAAGAAGCAAATTAACTCTCATCTCGTGACACGTCTAATAGAGTTATGGATACGAGTATTTCGCATCCACTCGATAGGCAACCCAATTGCTTACGTAACTATGATTACTAGTACAGATTGGGTTAATTAAAAGTAGCTATTTCAGAATCGGTTTATTTATCTTTAAAATCATTTTTAGTGCTTGCAGGTTGTCTTGAATGTTAGCAAATTGAGTAAGTCGTCAAGTATAGATTTCTGTTAAATCGATTACATGTATACTAATTTGTTTAATCTTCTGTTGTAAAATTAATTCTGACTTTGTTCATTAATAACGCCCTCATGTCGTTCTTGTGCATTTTATCTAATATTGTACGCATTAAAAGTCAATAGACCTCATAAAATAAGATATTGATCACTATTACTCATTAATATCCCAACATGTTGTTATAAGTACAAAATTATATAACTTTTTAGTATAAATTAGACATAAGAGTAATTTGATTACAATGCAAGCTTACCTCAAATTATGTGTAAAATATTCAACTGAACGGATTCAACTTTGAATTCTTAATCGATTTTGCTCGTTCAACCTCCTACATCTCAACTTTGCTAATTACTTACCAACTTAACGACTATCTCATACCCATTCAATTCGGATAAGTAATGATATTCAGCACCGAGTCTTAAACTAATCTTTCGTAATTTAAGAGCACAAATGTCAACTCAAGCACCTTTTGGATACTAATGTTCTTGGAAAAATTAAATGGATCCATTTTAGTTCAAAATAAAATATTATATTTATCTAATGGTGTTAAATCTCGATTTAATTAAATCGTGACAAGCTTAGGTAAATGTATTGCTACATTTTTTCCTCGGGAAACTTCCTAGGAATATAAATTCAGAATATAAGAATAGTGTACTTTGTATTTAGGTTTAATAAACATTTAACAATGTTATTTCTCACACTACAATTAACTTTTACCAACAAGTAGATTTAACGTTCCTTTGCTTCTTCATCCCTTAAAAAACTCAACCTACAACCTACAAGCTACAAGCAAGAGCTACTCAAGCTTGTAACTCAAGCACTAGTCTAGTAGAAGCAGAGAAAACTCGTCAATTGCTTGTAGTTGAGCGAACGACGCTCTAATTGACGACGTCATCCAAGTTCGAGCTCCAAACTTGGCGCTTTCAAATTCCAATTTTAAACTAGAAACGCGATAGACAACGGCCAAGTTTTATAACAATATTACACAAGTTAGCTCAAGTTATGAGTGCTTGAGTTCGTATGAGTACTTGTATCGTTTAGATTGCGTTATGCTAACATTTCGTATCCTTATTATGCGTCATAAAACCGTGGAAGTAGGTTATATTCTTTTCCTTACCTAGTCAAATTTCTTCGTATCATAAATATAATAGTTTAAATCGCTCCTATGATTTTATTTAATTTCACTAAAGAAATATATGCACTTAATCAATTGCTTAATTAAGATCGATGATAAAAATGGCTATTAGATTTTGTTTTCTTTTTATTGCTTGGTTTATGGTGAAAAATAAAACATTTTTATAGTCAAAGGTATTTTAATGAATCATTAATAAACAACAATTTATATAAATAAATGCAGCGAGTAGTGTAGTTTTTTACTCCGAGTCGTATATTGTTTGGGCGGGCGGCGTCGCTGGGGTCAACGGCCCCGCTAATAACTTCCGCCTACCAGCTAAAGCCGGTCGTTAGCTAGACTTTAGGCTGTCATGATAAAATGCCTTTACCTGACTTTAGATTTGATGACCCATAATTACTTGCAGCGAGCTTGCTTTGTGGTTCTAGTTTCTATGTACTTATTCTGCTGTTTCGTGTTAATTGTGTTGTGGAGTTGTTAATAATGTTTATAACTTTTTGTGTTTGGTAAATTAAGTGGCGCAGAGGGTCGCCTGGTGCTGGTCTGAAATCTAAATATGAATCTAGGTTTTTGTGTAAATAGAGTATAGAGTTCAATAACCCATTGTGCTTTTGACTTTCATTAATAGCTACAATTTTATTATCTAAACTTATCTAAATAACTTCGGTATAAAAGCCAACATAGAAATTGTATATAATGCAATGATTAATAATAATTAATTATGTAAATAAATATCAAAATACATTTTATAAATAAAAATCTTGAACACAAAGAGATCGCCTCAGGCAAAATGTTATATCACAAGAAACTGATATTAAGGTATCGAAAATACGATCTCTTGGAACTTACCACTCAAAGAACTGTCTATACGTCGCCTAAGGCAATGATGTCGTCTGACATTACTTTGTAATTTTAAGATAATACTCTTACGTATATTGGTATTAAATCCACTTTATTATAAATACGTTGGTATTTTTGAATAACATCACAAGAATCTTGAACATGATTTCAGGGCAGTTAAAAGTCTTGCATGTTAAACCAGTTTTTTGGGAATTGAAGAAACATGAACAAGCTTACAATCACAGTATTAATAAAACTATAGTCTTAGCTATAAATAATCCATCCCTTATGAACTGAGTTCTTACGCCTCATGTGAGATATACATCAGCTGGAACAGTTCCTAACATTGGGTAGTGTCGCTCGCTAACATTACAATGGTAAAATAGATAACTCCATAAGTATGCAGTTAAGTGTAAGTACACTTGCAATAATTATCCTTTAATAATAATTAAGCCGTTACGCTATTCCTAAGTTTTACAATTGAGTTTGCTTGACGAGCTTAAAATGAACGAACTATCTTAAAGTAAATCTAGGGTCTTCTCATTCCGAAATGAAAATTTGTATTATTTACTTCATCTGTAACTTGGGGAAAACTTATTCAGAAAGTTTTTAATATTACATTTGAAATTTAATATTCCAGTGGAATATTTTATCTTTAAAACTAAAATTTGATTGTAATTCTATTCCTAGTTCCGTCGTTTCCGCAAATAATATTTCGTTGAAATCGATATTTGTACTGCATTACTATTTGCAAATATGAAATGTTATTAAATATCAGCACGTATCAGTTACTGACTATATTTATAACAGATATTTCATCATGATCCTAGGAAAAAGGTTTAGGTCATACTCTGCACTGACTATACATCTCTACTTATAATAAAATTGTAACAGGTCGACGTCTGCTCATTGAAGATACCACAAAAAAATTGCATAGAGGGTATTTGTTAACGCAATAGAAGCCAAAACAACAGTTTTTAAATTTTTTGTCTGTCTGTCTGTTTGTTTGTACTCGCATCACTCAAAAACGACTACATATAATTAAATGCGGTTTTCACCGATGTATTGCTATAGGTCTAACTTAAAATTTAGGCATATACATATATTAAAAAAAATAACAGGTCTGTCTGTACATCGACCGATATGCTTTATTTTTTCTGAGCCAAAAATAGCCATATCCATAACTGCTACCTATATGTATTGAAGAAGAGGCTTTAATAAAGATTTTCTCAGTTTTGGGGAGACACTGTGATTAGCAAACTTAAGGTTAATAAATAAATGGTTGTCTGGTATTTAATCTAGGTCTTCAATTAAGTCAAAATTCATACATCTGGGGTATATTGCTTAGTAAACTACAAGCACTTGATTGAATCTATTGTCAATCGAAGACTCAAATCCAATCTCACGTACTACTTCGCAATACGAGCCTCGAGCAATGAGATGCAGATTTGAATCTGCACGCAATTTGAGCCTTTGTTCCATTCACAACAAACGGTATATTCGCTTGATTTAGACTACACAGCAATGAAGATGTTATTGAATGCATTGAACTAATATATTCCTTGAGATTTAAAGTAGGGAAATAGAAACGGCATACATATATATGAGGCGATCATCTTAGAAGTTAAGAACAGCAAAGCATCTGTGGGCTTCAAATAGAATCACTTTCTACACGACTGTGTGAGAAGGAAGGTAATGTTTTTCGAGCGTATATATGTCCATTACTTTGGCATAACCTCTATTCCAAACGGCTTGACGAAGTTTAACGTATGAGGTGTCGTTGGATTTGTCTCAATTGACTTGTCACAGGCTATATATTTTTAAATATGAAGGTACGATTTTCTTTTGATCATAACTATCGTCAATTCATTTTAAACAGTCGGGACTTCTGTTTTTAAGATTATATACGGATTTGGATGTCCATGGGAGCTAGTGACCAATTACCATTAGGTGAATGGCATGGTCTTTAAAGAGAAACTTTACATAGCGCTTTCAGCGCGTTTTGCGCTTTAATTAAAACTCCATTACAGTTCATATTTGGTAATTAAAGTTGCTGTGAACTTTGCTTGCTAAACAAAGTTCAACGCGTTGACACAGTTTCAGGTGAGTTGGTTTGAGGATATTTACACGGTGCTAACTGGTAAAATTCTCAGTAATTTGTGTTTATTTTGAAACAACTCCTTGTCTTCACGATTTATCAATCTTTGCCCATGACAAAATTTGACGACCTAAATAAGCTAACTTCACTGTCTTCGTAAAACCCTCTCTTCTAATTTCTTTAAGTTGCAATTTCCGTAAGAATAGCTCTGATTCTGTTATTATTACGTACAAACATATGCCTACCTATTACTCAAACATAGGTAATATGTAAAAGTGTTTTTTACACGTAAGTACCGCATATTATGTTTTACTAATAATTAGAAAGTTTAAAAATTACAAAATTCAAACATAGGAATAAAATAGGTAATCTTTGGTCGAGTATACCTACAGCTACCTACGCTTTGATCGGCATAACAGGTACCTACGCAAGAAGTCTAAAACCAGACGTAACCTCGTTACAGCAATCTGGTTCCAGAGCTCCCGAATCGAATTTACTAGGTTTAGTTTGGCGTGCTGCCTACGTAATCAGGGGCGTATTAACTTGACTCCCAAACCACGTGCACCAAATAGACTGCATATCAGAGTAGTAGTGGCTTAGTTCAACGATTTTTTTATATGGTCGAAGTAGCAAACGAGCATGCAGTCCACCTGATGGCAAGGGGCAACCGCCGCCCATGGACATCTGTAATCACACCCAAATAAGATCAAGGTTCTACCTGACCACAAATGCGTTGCTACCCCTGAGAACTGAGCTGGAAGCCTCGGATAAGTGCATCTCCCTAACCACACCCTTCAGACCAGACCACAACAGGGATTGAAGAAGCAAACTGATTATGATAGGTTAGTTGTAAGTCGAGGGGAACTCGAGGGGTTCGAACCGCTCCGCTTCAACAATGGTTAGTGTTGTCTAAGAACTTTTGTACTCTTTTGTAAAGGATGTTTAGAGTACAATCTGGCCACAGCCGTATCCAATAGGCCATACCCATGCGACAGTATTATGATCATTAATACCCGTTATTAATGATTTAATCTATTCAAATTTTACCAACAAAGATCGAGTTTTGACAATTTCTGTCTACTAGAAATTGTTTGGTTTAAAAGAATAATTTATTTATACGTATTCACACTTTCAATAATCTCTTACCTTTGGGAAGTCATTAAAACGGATTAAAGCTGTGCTTTACACATCTGTCATAACAGATCCATCAAATATATCGAAAATCAAGTCAATAACTCGAATTTTATTAATATAATTATTTCCTTCCTTTAACCAACTTTAATAATTGACTTTAAATAATTACAACGTACAATTACAGTTACGAAACATTAATTGATCAGACGTCACTTTAAATTGCGGCGAATATTATAAGGTAATTCATCATTATTATCATTAGTTTAACGTTGATTAATTATGTTTTGGGGTTATTGAAAATTATATTGTAATTGTTTTGATAATTATATGTCAAGTATCAAATCAAGCTGTTTTGTTCGTATTTTAAACGATTTTATAATCATAAATATCCGTTATAAATTAAGATTACTTCTAAAATCAAGAACGTTTTTGATATCTACACCTTCTCTTTTGTTTGTCAAATAATTTTTTATAGGTTTTTGTTTTCTTGTTTTTGACGAGTGTCATCATTAAAACATTTTGTAAATATGTAGCCAGCAAATTAGTTAAGTCTCTGTATATTATTAGCATTATCAGAACATTATAAAAGCATTAGACTTACAAACGTAATGGGTGATCTATAACAGTCATATGCTATCATTTAGTGATACTATCACGTCACTTCGTAGCTTTCTATAGTCCATTACAATTTCAAATTAGCACTTTAACGCCATTAGTAATACGCCACTGGATCGCATTATGCGTGGTGGAAACAATAGCTAACACCAGGTGAATGGTGCTTGAATGGTGCCTGAATCGTGTTATTTCGTGATTATGTGCTTGTGTTTCGTTCTTACTCTGGATTCTTACATCCGGTACTACGCACACTAATTGCCAAAATGATGCATCGTTCGCGGTTCGTTTCTGTTTTGCACTGATTTTTTTGTCGCTTAGAAGTTTCAAACGCGGCTGTTTTTGAGTGGTTGGGTAAAAAAAACGTAATGGCGAATTACTCATATTAATATTTTGGTAGGTGTGAAAACCCAATGCTTTTTTCCTTAAGCGTGTCATTTGTATTAAAACATAAATGACAAAAATATACTAATGTTGTTATTACTAGTTGATTTTCATCCGACCTTGGTTTTTATCGGGAGAAACGATTGACGGGATAGACAAATCTGATGTTTTATAATTTACTAACATTTCACTAAAATTACGTGTGATTATATTTACATAAATTATCTATTTTTATCGTATTACTAATAACTGTTCCGGTAACGGCCTTAAAAACGAAAACGAAACCAAAACTTCCGAGAACGTAGCCTCTTTTGACGACCGAATGTTAAACACAATACACTTATCTTTAAGTGTGTCGTATAACTGTTATTGTCGTGAGTCGCGACAACCTGTTACATTGTCGTGCGGCTTGCGATTGCGGCTTGCGTGTGCGTCATGCGACTGCGGCTTTAGACAGGTACACATTTTTACTTCACCTATATTGTTTACGGCATCCTTATTCAAATTGGTATTATGTTGAATAAGGCATCCTAGCAAAAATCGGTATACTTTAAGGCAAAATCCTATTTTCTCTCTTTGTTTGCACAGCTTTAAGTTTAGCATTGTCAGTCAGTATTATTTCGTTAATATTTTTTCTTCTTTATATATTCATAGTTGGTATGATCCGAGATTTGTATCTTTCCTTTTGTTACCTTTCGCTCATTCTCTGTGCCGTGTAAATGATACATAATATGTCTAACGTACTTTCATTTTTAAATTTAATTTCAATCATAATTTGTTTACAGTGGCTTCACCTGTCAATGGTTATTAATAACTTCGTTTAATATACTTCCATCACCACCATTTTTTCCATATTCGTCTGTTGCCTTCTATCGTTTATCACAAACGCAAGCCGCGCCTACAGCACGCGTTTCTTCGTGTAAGCACGTAGTTATGCTAATTTCGGAATGTCCACAATTATCGTCTCTACCATGACGTTATCACAACTTTCCTTTATGGTTTGGGAATTGGGACAATTTCATACCGCATACGATAACTAATTTAGGCCTGGTATACTTTGTGTATTTTGTTTATTCACTTAAATGCTTTGAATTATAATCTATCATATTAGCGATGCTAGTTTTGAACTCAAAACCCCTCTCAAAATGCGATGGGTTAAGGTCATTTCACTTAACACTGATAACGTATTTAAAGTCATAGTCCAACACGCTACTGCATGTAATATTGGTCTTTTTTTTCTTTATACAGGTTTCAGAATTAATTGACAAACTCAGGATTCTAGGTTACGTCATTATACTTTTCTTCACGATCATCCGAATTATTAATCCTTAATACAGTTGGCAAGATACTTTGCATCTGATTGCCACAACGAAATTCCATACAACCAAATTAAGTAGCATGTCAGTAACACAAGCGTAACAAAGTAAAGTCCAGTGCAGTTCCGTTCATTCAACTTTTCCCTCAAACTCGTCTCTAAACACCAACTCAACAAAACGAAAACTAATCCCCGACGTAGTTTACGAAATTCGAATGCGATTGTAGAATCGATGACGATTTCGAGGCTTTCCATTTAAAACTAACGGCGATTCAATCGTGTTTCTTCATTTTTTCTCTTTTTGTCCAATTGCGTTAGAAGGAGGGTAATGTTTTTGGAGCTTAGGTATATATGTATGTATGTGAATTTCTATGGCACGTCTTGCAGCCCAAACATTTTGACGGATTTAAACATATGAGGTATCGTTGGATTCGTTTTAATTCTCTTAGTGACATAGGCTATGTAATTTTTAGATATGACGCCTGAAAACTGAAATAAAAGAGGTGGAAGATACGCTTTACTTTTAACCATAGCAATATAGGTATTAAAGTCAAATAATATTAAGCTGTTGGTTTTTTTGGTTTTAAGATAATGTTCATAAGCTTCCTAAAGATCTTAATTAGGGCGCGTCTTTGCTTAAGCTTTCTCGACAATCTGTCGCTTTAATAATGACTAATTTAGCGCTCATTAAGTCAACGTCATAAGCGCGCATAGCCCCCAGCGTGAATAGATCTTAGGGTGCATTCAAATCAGACGATTTGAGTTCTGCACAACAGCAGGACCGTGGTAATACATTAATCATTTTTACTACTAAATGACTTCATACAGTGAAGACAACTATTGCCATCTGCTAAGGTTTTGCTTGGAAAAACTATCCATCCGTTTGCAAAAGGTACGACAAACGTCTTGTTATTCTGCGGCAAATATGCGTCTGAAATCATCTTATTAAAAAGTTCTTTAGTCGATTTACAATGTGACTTTGATAAGCAGTAAAATGCAAAAGCAGCCTATGCCTCAAGATGTTTTTGTGTATGATATTTTATTATCAGTATGTGTTCACAAGTTTATGATTTTCATAGGCACATTTTAAATTAGCAGCGTTGCATTTTTATTTGGGACAATGGTGCAATCCAGAGTTCAACAGTTGCTTTGTGCGGAATCCTCCCGTTCATAATGAACTTTTCGAATAAAGCCAGAATACTTTGCGCATTTAATTGATACAACTTGCGCTGCTTTTGAATTTTTAATATCAGACTGTTGATAGAATTGTGCAATATTGTCGTTAATTTGTCCTCAAATTCTATCAAATAGTGCTATATTTTGTCTAATAACTTGTTAATTCGTGTTCCTAATTTTGAATTGCATGTACAAAAAAGTTTCATTTAGACCAGTTCGTTGCAAATGTTCGTTGTAAATAAAGGATCTTGCTGAAGGTATGGTAAATAACCATAACAAATAATAATCGATTTATTACCTATACGTACACGCCCCATTGCACTCAAGACTCGTAAGTTACACAACGAAAATTAACGTGCGTGGTGTAACTTAATTCATTATAGAATGGTATCTAGAATCTATCTTTTGTATATCTCTCGCTCACACATTAAAGAGAATGAGTGAGAGGCAAATAGAAATAACGTTATTTTGGAATACAATCTTTATGAAACCGAGTTGTATGTATACATTTGCGTCACGCTTTTGTTATTTATGTCAAACCCTGAGAATAATGAGAACTGGATTGCAATAGACGATCGTTTCTGGGATTGTACTAACTAATGTAGACGATGTATTTCGGCTACATTTGTGCAGTAAGTATGTATATTTCGAAATTTTGATCGCGATGGTGCATAATCGGTTCAATTCTCCAAAAAGTAAATTCTTAAAATATTTATTGCATTTTTATGTTTTTCTTGTTTATTTTATAAAATAACTATCATATATGTATATCTACGGTCAATTTAACTCTACTTAGTCTACACTACAAAATATCATAACTACATTATCTAATAAATTCTATTTTTTTTCTGGTCGTGAAAGATATGATTCTTTCACCTAATTACGCGATATTCCTAAATTAGTTCAATCTAGGGCTGTGCTGTCCCTGCCGAAACTTAAAAGCAATGTGACAATTCAAGACTCTCCTATTAACGTTGCGTTCTACGATATAATACTAACTTCTTGACATAGATCCAAAAAAAAACAGTTTTCGAGAAACCTTATATCACAGTTTGTCATTGACTACATACTTTGCTAGTTTTGTTAACGACTAGCGATTTAGATAAGCTAAAACACCATAACTAGTATTCACAAATCACCACTATCAGTGAAGGAGTGGTTTGTCCTCAACAGAATGGAACATACTTCTTCGTCAGTGATAAACAATGGTTAATTCTATGGTGTAATGCCATGGGTAT
>DWPV01000261.1:0-33308 GCA_018251915.1 Urbanus proteus proteus | reverse complement strand
CTGTTGTTATAAGGCAGAAATAGGTGTGGCGGTGGTGCCGCCGGAGTCGAACCACATGGGGTTCTACCACCTTCAAATGTGCAAAAATCATGTAAGCACTTATAAATATTTAAGGATTTTAAGATAATGAATTGTATGGGTCCTACAGTTTACAATTTTAACTTTAGTAAGCTATCTGAGCTAGTCAAAAACCGAAATTTTCAATCATGAAATCAAAGCACAAAACTATAGAGTCGTACCAAATTGGACAGAAGAAATTCCTCCCCACGCTTCTAAATTATTAGGGCTCTTCAGATCTGGAGTACAAGGAGAATGATCAGATACCACCATATCCAATTTGTCATCTAGTAAATAATCCCACAGCTTATCCTGAAAAGCGAAAAAGTGAGATATAAGAAAAGCAAATAATTATAGTGTATAATTATTATTATTGGATACGTATTTTGCTTATACAGAGTACGTGTAGCGATTTTGAAAATTGCATAAAAATTTGCAATTAGCATCGCAGCAACATGCGATAAATCTAAATATTTAAGTAATAATCTTCACATAACATGACATTTGGCTACACTAAATAGGTACTAGTAATTTACAATTCTACATCCATAAAGGTATGTTAATATAAAAATATGTCGAACCTTATTGTCCTTTTCTCGAATAGGAGGTGCGCACTTATATTCACTGTGTCCGCGTGGGATTTCTTCTGCGCTCAGAGTAAGGTAATGGTGGCAGGTTTCAGCTGTGACTCCGCCGCGCCAGGCCTTATTACCTTGCTCTATTCTACATTGACGAGCCTTATTCAATATTGGAACCACGCTTGCTGATGATACATGAACGATGTGCACTCGAACGCTTCAATGAAAATATGTTAAACTCAGGTATTAAATTATAGAAAAGAAATATAAAAGAAGAAGAACAAGAATAGAAAAAGAAGCAGAACCATAACAAGATTAATTGAATCGTGCGCGAATTTATCAAATAGCAGAGTGAGGAAAAGATGAATTCAACTCATTGGCGCCATGATTAACCTAACTTGTTAGTCGATAAATCAATGATTCGATATATTTTTATACAAGTATGTATGACACATAATTTATGTATCCCTTTACTACTCGATTAATCCAACTCCCACCATCGGGGAGTACACTCACTATATTTTATGCAAATTTGTTTAAGTATTACATATGTCATTTGTTATTACTTACTGCTGAAGATAACATTCGAAAAATATAATGATTGCTTACAGAGCGCCGTCACAGTTCTTATTATAATATTTTTATTGTATTGTATCAATAATTTATTTAACGTACTCAGTCTTTTTGGTATAAAGCTCGACCAGTGAAATTGCTCTAGATTCCATTGCAGGAGGACGACTTTCAAGATATGTAGCGTACTCCTCAGGATCTGCAAATAAATAAATAAAAGAAAAATAGTAGTAAGTAGACATTTTAAGAAAATTTTATCTAAGTTTAAGCTGAAGTTGCCTTTGTTGAAGGCGTGACATACCTTTTTTCATAAGTTTACTTTCCGGTACAGGTAAATCATCTTCCATTTCAGCATGGAACTGAAATTAAAGCTTTATTATAAGGTAATTTGTAATAAATGCTAATACTTGATATATTTATAAACCACAAAAGTTTGAAGCAATATGAGAAATGTAAATTCTTCGGGGAAAACAATTTGAAACAATACACGGCGAAATGTTATAATTTTAATACAGCTACTCTTTAATAGATGGCGCTGTAAGTCTGACTATACCTTATGTATGTGTCTTTTTATCGATAGATGTCACTGCATAACAGAACTCTCAGCAGTCTATGGACAGTGGTTTATTTGAAATATTAAAGTAAAAGTGGTAGATAGAGAAAACGTGTTTTGTTTTCTCGAATACCAAACGATAAAATGACAGGTAAAGTCAAATCAAAGTTAATTAATACCTAAAACATAAGTAATAATAACTTGCTCCTAATATAATTTATTCATAGACAGCCATAAACTTTATTGTAGGATTTTCTATGTTTGTATTTATTTTTATTTTGTACAATAATAATTGCACGAGTTTATTAAAGACTCATCAAATTTTCGGTATCAATTTTATATGCTATTATCACGGAATAGCCGGTCTGCCACTTTACATCAAGATATATTAAAATATTATGGTATCTTACTGCTAAAACAGAATCTGTTCCTTCAAGTGCATCAAATGCTAAATCCAAATCTTGAGGTCCCACATTTGGAAATTCTTCAACGCCACTTGGGCATAGAAAGCATTTGAATCCAACGACTCCTGCCTTTACCAAGTCTCTAAGGGAATCCTAGGAATAAAGTATTTATTAGACATAAAGTAGTAAGTAATAAAATGTTTTAAAAATACATATTAAAAAAAAATACTACAAAATATGATACAGCAGTAGTGATAGAAGAATTTGTGTTAAATGCATCTTGCATTTGACATTTACGGACAATTCGAAACACTTTTCATTTAAAAGTAAGTGAACCCCATATTAAGTAGGTACTTTAAGAACTTATTTTCTTTTTAAATCCTTTCATATACCTACTTTTCACATTGAACTAAGGAATTTACCTGATTATCCGGTATTACACCGCCCCAAAAGCCAACATCAACGAAAACATTTCCTCTCGCTGAATCCGCTTTGATTTTCAAATTTTTTATCGTCGTTGTAGGGGGAATTGAATTTCTGGAAAAAATATTTATATCAGTTAGAATAATATTAATAAATTAAAAGTATTAATTAATTAGAATTTTATCGATGCCAACCATTGGTTAAATTTAATGATTTTTAATAAAAAGACTGTCAGTATTAATTAAAACATGTTTAGGTACTTAAGAAAGCCAGGTATGACTAATCCAGGGTGCAAGTTAATTTTTACCGCTTAATTATTCTAATATTTGATTCGCACGTCAAGATTGATTAAAAGTATGATTTTTGAAAATTTTCTCCCCCCTTTCCATTTTCGCTCCCATCTTCGTTACTCGTAAGTAACATTTCGCTCATAAACTATAAGTACATTGACATTTTTTTATTCCTGACCTCCTTGGCTCAGCTACAACCAATGTATTTGCCAAACGTAGCTGAATCCCAATCATTTCGACGAAATACGTATTTGAGGTGGTTAATAAAATATGCTACCTTGTCGCTGTCATTCCACATTGTGGCGTCGATGCTGGAATACTAATTCGATAGAACTAAATGTTTACGCGGGCATTTGTGGATAAATAAAATAGATAGTAATGTAAATTATAATGCGCGCTTCTTATTGAGAGCTAATAAACTATAGTTTTGTAACTACTTGATATTTCATGTTTACAATATAGAAACTCATTCTGTTTTATGTATTTGTCATAAATATTTCAAACTCTAATAACAAACATAACAACTTTGACAGACTTTGGTTGATTATGTTTCTAAAATTTAAAAAGTTCTTGGGCCTTAGTGTAGAGTTGCATATTTTTATTAACAGAGTCACGATTTCCAGCGTCGATATGAACAACCCGTATCATGTGAATTCAAAAGTTTACCGACAGGATCAACCACCAGTCCCCTTTTTATTTTTTTCTCTGTAATAATTCCTCTTACTTACAGCGGCATATCAACGATGGTTGTGATACCACCGACGGCGGCCGCAGCAGTGGCAGTGCGGAACCCCTCCCACGCCGTGCGCCCAGGTTCATTCACATGCACATGTGAATCCACCACACCCGGCATCAACACAGCGTCACCGCCATCCACCACCTTAAATATACCACCTATATCTAAATTTTTATTACTATACAATGACAAACTAATTTTAGTAAAATTGGTCCTTTTGGACTGTGAATTATGGTGGACTGTACATTCTAAAACTCTTCAAAACATCACCAGACTAACATAAGGTCTATGACAGATTTTGACAGACAGTGCGTTTATCACGAGTGCAATATTATTCCAGACATGTAACGATAATTAAGCACTAAGTAAGTGCAAAATATGGTTAAATATTAATTATGGTTCAAAATTTAAGTGACTAATAGGTAGGTTCTTTGAATGTTTAAATTCGTATATTCGCATATTCCTCATTGAATGAGCAATTCCTTTAAGATAATGACTCATACTCAATGTAAGTAAACTTCTATTGTCTTGAAAATGATGTATACCATGTGAATTGGTCTACAAGGATTTTCCTGACAAGTATTGCAATTTTGATTAAATAAAATAATAGATGTCGTAAAATTACAACTTTGAAAGAATGAACTTAAAAATCATTATTTAACGAAAAGAGGAATCTAATTTATAGAAGCACGTCAAGAGTGGAGAAAAAAAAAATAAAGAAATTACTTATTAAAAAAATAAATTGGTTTACCAATAAAATAGAAAAAGGTACTAAAGTGTTTGTCATTGTCTATATTTTTAGTCGATAGACACAAAAATATGTATACCTATACGTTTACTTTTCAACAGGTATACCTTACATCAGTCAAATAGACCTTATGTAAAATCACATCATCTAATGTTATTGATATTATTTAATCAAAGCTAATTAATTCAGAACTGCGAAGTAATTAATTCTGCTCCCACATGACCCTCGGTAAGTTCATAGACCTATCCCAATGAAAAAATATTATACCTATACTACGAATACTAAACTTCTAGGTATATATTTTGGTTCGCTTTTTTGTTTTTTTTTTTTGCTTTTTTCTCTGCAATCATGCAATCCAACATAGAAATGCAAACAAACACAATTATTTTATCTATCCATAGAAGTACCTACCCTTTATTTTTTCAATAGTCGTTAAAATCTGACATCTGCTTATTCATTTCATATTTAAAATAAAAATAATTTGAGACCTTTGATATTTGTATTTAGGTTATAATTTACAAACAAAACAAGCCAATCTCATCCCAGTCGGCTGTTCTGGGGATACCAATTTACAAATCAATAAGACGAGTATACCTGTTAGTAAAAAATCGGAGCAGATGCCCCAACCGACCTCTGAAGGTCGCAAGCGCACTCTGGCGGAAAGCGGCCAGATAGGTACATAAGAATAAACATGAGAATACATTACGTTTATTTTTCCTTTACTTTCAGCCACTAACTTATCGGCTTGTTTTCGGGTCAAAACTTCTTCTATACGACCCTCATCATTGACAAGGACTGCTCCATCGATGATCTCATCTTCCGTAACTAGGCGTTTGCTTAGAAATAACTGATATTTCGCCATGATAGCCACGTACACTACTACACTAGCTGACGTTGCCTGCTGAACTACAACGGCCGGATGATAACGTAACAGTGAAATATTGATCTCCGAAATGAGACACAGTTTAAATAAACAAATTGATACGATAAATGGCGAAATGAAGATAACAGAGACGTTTCAATATCAGACGACATACTTATATTCTTTTCACATTGTAAAACGTATTAAGATAAATTTGTTGTGGTCTCCCGCAGTTACAAATTATTTACATATATAAATCACCGTTGTTAAATTGTTTGTTATCTTTAGGGTATTTATCTGAAAATACGAACATTCATAATTGATAATAGGTACTATTCGCACTCTCTTTCATTTAACTGCAGTGAAATGTTACATCGAGTTGTTGGCAGGTATAATTAACACTATATTTATCCTGTAACAAAAAGAGGATGGAAAACGTTACATACGATACACGTACCTATCATTACCACCTACCTACAGCGTTCTGTAATATGATTTTTAACGACCTACCTATCAATATTTTTTGTCACGAAGATTTGCTGATTGTTCTTTACTCTATGGTAAAGTTGACGAATCGTCCAATAAATGCCAATGTCTCACCTTGAACTTGGCTTTTAACACGCGGGATCCTCCTGGGCGATACCCTCTGCACAGTAAATATACACAATACTCGCTTTACCTCTAAAGACCTAGTTAAACGCATACCAGACCGGTTCCTGCTTGGATATTTTCGAAAGGGCAGATAATCTAGCATCTTCAGCGACATGAACTAATTTCATTGCCCTCTGTACTATAACGGAGTAATTAATGTCCTCCCACAACAATGTTATTATCTATCAATAGCTCTATCAATATTTGCGTTATCTAAGTATTTATTTACTTATCAGGTACTCAAGAAATCTTAAATCATGAGAGCATTGTTGACAAAAATAGTACCTAATCCTAAACATGAAACTTCCTCTAGGAGGCTAGGTCATAATGCGTCCAGGTCAGTTTGAAACAAGGGCAATGCCAATTTCAGGGTCCACTTTGTGAGTTTACTGTTAGTCGGTGCGACGGCGGCGACTCCGTGTCGACGAACAATGCGAGTGACATTGGCGGGAAGAAAGGAAGGAACGCCGACCGCATAGTAATCGTGGAAGCGCCTTGTCTCCACCGCGGAACCACGTACCATGTGCGACCGAGGCTTATCAACCTACAGAATACTTCGCAGTCACAGTTATCCATCTCTATACCTCGTTTGCTTGTATTATTTGTGTTGAACAATAGACCTTAGATGTGGCATACATGACGTTTGGAAATTATTGTCTCCTCTTCCGTGCTAAAATTTTGTGTAAGAAGCGTTAATTAAAAACAAACAAGCACTGTAAGTACTTGCCATTACTCATATAGACAGAAACTTTTAACAAAAATTCTAGATTCAGCTAACGTGCACTTGCGGGAATACAATTTCTTTTATGATTTTTAATTTTTGAAGCCGCTCTAGAAATCAAAGTGTTTACATTAATTAGGTACAAAAAAGGTACATGTCCGATATAAAGGACATCGAATAAATTTATAATTAGATTATACGCATACATCCGCAGTTTATTTACTTATGTGTTGTCTTCCATCTCATCTCTCATGATGAGGCAAAAATAAAGAATTCTTATTGACATTTACAAAAAGAAAAAGAGTTTAATAATAACTCAGTGGATGGAACACAGGGATGGAACTTAACGTTTACTCTCTAGATCTAGATGGTTTCTATTATTATTACTTAAGTATAACTGGTATAAGTAAACATTGTACCTACAGCATATTCCTTGGCTTTTATATTGTCAAGAGCCTAACCGTATTTTCTTTATAATAAGCTATCTATATTCATGATTTCGTTTGCTTGTATTTTCTGATGGACGAGAAAAAAGACTTGAAAATATTAGTGTAGACATACTTGATGGAATCAAAAGCCAATCCAAATAAATAAATTGAAGTGTTTGTCTGTGGTTTCAAATTGCTATTTTCTAATTATGACGAAATATAAAACCTGTTCTTTTTAATTCTTTAAGTTTTGTTTGATGTACGGCTTTAACGTAACTTGAAATCAACTGAACTGGTTTTGGCAGGACTTTGACATCAAAATAGAAAACTACGTAAAAAATTAAAATCCCTAGGTCGCATGTGAGCGGTACCCCGAAATCACTTCTTTAATAAATTACATAGTAAGAGTTAAATTGTATTAATGTCAAAATTAGTGTTTATTATTTTGTATTAACAGTAAATAAAGTTCTTAGAATATTTAATATTTTCATTGATTTCTTGCGACGCTTCGTCTTCACTACCTACGTAGTAGCGAATACATCTTACGAAACGGTGGGAGATGTATGTAAAAGTGCAAAAGGAGTTCTAAGTATATGAATCAATTTTGAACAAATACGATTTGAATTTGATGATAGTAGTAGATGATAGTAGTTACCATGATGAGCAGGTTAAAGAACGGTCGAAAGAATGAAATGCTTCGTAATTATTAGATCACACACGGTATCTGGATTTATTTTTAACCAAGTTGCTGCTTATTGAATTTTTTATATATGACGCTACAGCCGACAAATATTCGGGGTTCAAATCCCAGGCATAAATCTGTCTCTTTGAAGTCACATACGTAATAAAAATTATTTATTACTTGCTGTGGTTGGGAAGAATAAAAATACAAAAGATTTGTACATATTATACATTATACATAATATCTATTTATGTAGGTATAACTCTCATGCCAGTATACCAGTTTACGATTACTCTTTTGGCCAGCCTGATGGAATATGGCATAAAACGTTTTTATGTCTCTAGGAATGGTATTCACCATGAATACCATTCCTAGAGACATAAAATCTAAATAATTATATGCTACGCAGCAATTCAAAATTAGATTTTCAAAATTCGAATACCCTTTTGAGTACCACAGTAGCTTGTGAGCATTTGAATAGGATTATAACCGCATAAAACACCTAAACCTTATGTAGGGGACTCCAGAATTTCAATTTCAGGCTTGCTTTTTCTCATCGGACATCTTCAGATGTTTATGACGTCATATGGCCACTTAGGTATACCGTCATCCGTTCCAGGTCCTTCTTCCTCTTCTACCTCCAATTCTTGCAGCCTGCACTAGAAAAGGCCACTTACGACCATCGCTAAATGCATTAACATTTTATTTCTATTAGATTTGTGGTATTTACTATCAATTTTAGTAGGTATGTGCCGTTTTACTTTGCATCAATTAACTGCGCTTTTCTGTAAAGCGATTGTTAATATCAGCATTCGTTGCTGAGGGCGTATTCAAGGCGCTAGAGACATTTGTTTTTTTACAGCTTGATCTTTTCTACCTTCCGTATGAAATGCTTGTTGTAGGACTGGATCGAAAACCAGTTATGATTAGAGACCTACGGTGCCAATGCAAAGATTTCGGTACAAAAAACGTACAAGACGACAGGACATGTTATTTTTAGGCACTTTAGTCTTTAAACAAGACCCGAAAATTTTATTATAAGTACTTATAAATGTTATTTCTGCAATTACACATATTCCTCAGGGTTAAAATTATTTTTGATTTATGACAATTAACCCAATCTATGTATTTTGTTTTCTTGCAATGTAGGTAGGTACCTACAGATGTAGGGTTACAAAATTTGAGCTCTCGTTAGTCTAATAAAGAATTTCGTCTGAGGTTAATAATTAGTAAGAGATTTTTTTTAAAATATTCCTAACCAATAAGCAATTTTTGTTTAGTAACATAAATATGGACCTAAATGAGTGTACATTTAGAAACAGTACTTATTATTGTCATTTTTTTAAAAGCAATAACCATATGTACCTATTGTTGATTAGGAAAAGATACACTACCTTCTTCCTTTTTATTTGCTCTTTTTAATGTAGTAGCTATGGGCAGGCTGTAGAGTAAGATATTGGTATTGGTACTTAAATAAAATATGGAAAACTTATGATCAGGATCGTAATGATGCGAAGATTGTAAATAAATTTATCAAAACATTTGCAAATAAATCGATAAACATCACCGACCCTCCAAAACGATATTCATCATATCACATTGTAAAATACTGGTCATGAAAAATTTTCATTATCTCAAACGAAATGCAAGTCATAAAAATCCTAAAAATCTTTTATCGAAATTGGTGATCTAAAAGTCGTAAAGGCTAAGTGGAGATTTAAATCGTGTTCGCTACCTTGTTTTGTCAATGTTGCAAAAAAAATGTGGTTATATGTGAGGGATGGACCTGTCCCCAAATTCCGAAGATACATAATATAGATGCGTAGGTGTGAGAGCCCGAGAGCCGCGAGATGAGGAGCTCGATGACACCGAGGTATTAACACTAGCCGACACGAGTGTCCTCCGCTCAGTCCACGGCGCGACGCGAGCGCAGGGCCAGCTCACTGCCGGTATCGGGATCACCCTAAGCTTTACACACACTAGGTAAGCATCAACAATTCAACAGGCTTCAGGAACCAGAAGTGTTTTAAAAATTAATTATTTTTCAAATAAAAAATATTTCGTTTTTCGCTTCCAGAAAATCCTGAGCTGTTGCGAGTACCCAAAATCCCCGTAATGGGGCACAACTCGATAATATGGGTAAGTTTTTTATTATTTATAATATCTTATAAATTTTTAAATAACAATATATCGGGATAGAAGTATTATGAAAAAAATCTAAAAATATAAAGATACAAACTTATGAATTTAGAAAAAATAGCCAAAAATCATTTACCTATTTATTTTAGAAATAAATATATACTCATTCCCTTTTTTAATCTCATCATCTGATTAAGATTTTTTCATAAAATTGAAATATTTTTATCAAGTTATTAGAAAATAAACACTTCAAAAATATTAGGAAATTACCTTACATTATACATATGTTCCTATGAATTTTATTAAAATGTAAATACCTATGTATATCAAAACGCGTGTAAGACAATCATGTGCATGCGCATCATCTAATAGAAAATTCAATTAGCTATTAAGGTTGCGTTCTAGAAATAATAAAATTAAACGCAACGCGGTTTTAACGACTTTTAATGAGGTGTATAATTTTTTCAACCACGTGTGACCTGTCAAATTTTCACTTAACGCCGAAAGTGCATAGCGAGTACTAAGTATACTCATTTGTTTTGAACTGATTTCATATGCGTGCCATATTTGGGGCATAAAAGTAAGTAGAAATCACTTGCATTTATCGGGCAGTGGAGCAGGATCGACGTGATGTCTAACATAATTGTAATTTGCAAGGGCTCGAGTGCTTAAGAGTTAAAAAACATGATTGTCTTCAAATTTAAAAAAATGTCTAGAAAGCTTAGATATACATCGAAGAAATGAGAGCAGTATTGTTATCAATTTATGTTACGTACTCGTAATATGAATTACATTTATTGTATTAACTTACAATTTCACAGGTTAGACAAGCATACAGAATTTTGTTACAATATTTTTTTTAAATCTTAAATGTGAATGGCTATATTAATAATATCATTGTGATATGATAAAATAATAATTCCTGTCAATTATTTATTCTTGATGTATTATTACATCTATCTGGACAAGAATGAATACCCTAAAAGCATTTTAAGAATAGAAAAATAAACAATAAAAACTAAAACTATGCGCTTGCACTTTAAAGTTCATTATGCAAGCACCTAATCACGATTTTATTGCATAGACATAAAATATTATTCGACTCTATGCAAAAATATACAAAGTAACAAAATAAAACAAACGTATTGTATCACAAGAATTTTATCACATGACATGCAAATAAATAAAATTGAACTGTTTATTCCTTGGGTAGGAGTTTTACTGACGCTCAGACGAATTGTGGTAGGTTTTTTTAAATTTTGAACTATGTATAATTATGTAGTTTTTTTGGAAACTTCTCAAAGTATTTCGTCGAATCTTTCACATACTAACATAACACTTTAAAAAGAAAACGTACATGCATTTTACCGCAATAGTTTAAAACAACACTTTAAAAACACGAGACCGAACGCCATAGACATTCTTTATCAATAATCCATCTGGGTATAGTCTGGTTTATTATTAATATTCACACGTTCATTAAATATATAATAAGTATTTGATCCTAAATAAATAAACGGCGTGACAAATCGTTGCATGCCGCACACGCAAGGAAAGGACATAGGGAACGTCACTTCGCCGACCTTAGTCCTTAAATAAAACGGTAGGTAACTACCTAATGTAATTTACAATATCGCATACATTGTCATATTTTGAAAAATCGGTGCTACATATAAAAGATTGAAGTAAATATCATTTTAAAAATAACACAAACGTTATTAAATCATGAAATTGATTATTTATAATAAATGAGTTATTAAATAGTCGTTAATAAAAATAATAAAAAAACTCCTCAAATATCACTAAAACAAAATGCATTTAAAGTAAGATACAAGGCAAACCAGTAATAAATATTTGTTATGTATAACGGATAAGTTTTGTTAACAGTGTAATCACCTAATCACTAACCCAAACATTAAAAGTTTAGCTTCACCCTTTCTTCCAAGAACTTTATTATTTAGGGCACTTAAACGCAAACTATGTTAGTGTCCTAATATTTGTCGGAATGTCACTCGAAATAGGCACTTAGGAGTCGTATGGTGATGACGATGACCTTATAGCTTCGGCTACCTGCCTCTGATGCCTGTATGCAAATCGTGTTGTTTTCCGAACGCGCAGAGTCAACGCTCCTACAAGCACTCATTTAACAGTAATTTATTAGATCATTTAAATAGACGAAATCCCATTATAACGTTTATAACCCCATCATTCACTGGAATGAATAGATAATAGAGTGGAATTTAACTGTACAATTTATTTTACATTTTTTTTCAAACGGACTTGGGTTGAATAAAGTTGTTAGATTATCTTAATATTACTAACAGAATGAATTTATATTTATCAATGTAAATAATCATATTATCTACTGACTCTTATCACAATTCATCACAACTAAAATCTCGAGAGCTTACATAGGTAGTGATTTTAGCCCGGTGTTTTATAAAACAGAAAAACCCTTTTTCCATGTCTTCAATTTTGGTTGCAGTCTGCGACTGCTGTTTTTATGGTATATACTCAGGTATTCTTTTAGACGTGAAAGAAGAGCACTACTTTGCCATATTTCCTCTAAAGTGCGACAATTTTGATAAAGATTACTTAGTTATTCGAAATCCTATCATATCTAAGTATAACAAATAATCATAAAATCGAATCGAATAATTATTTCCGAAATCGTCCTCTAATGATTAAAACATCTCGAGGCGTGAAAAATGACACCCATTTTTTATGTATACGTAGATTATTATAGACCATTTGGACCATATCAAATGTAAAATGAATATGATTAAATTTAATCTATTTTCTTCCTCCATATAAATAAACTCTAGGGAATTTTACATGGTCATTGACATCTGTTATGATGCTTTAAATTGGATAAAAAAAAACTTTCGTGAACTCATCTCAAGTGTTGATTTTGGTGTTGACTCTGTCGAGTTATGTAAATTACGCAAAGATGTAGTGCGATACTTGATCGTTGGGTCACTGACCGCTATCACCCACATGAGATTTTCAATGCAGATATGTCACGCATGGATCATCAATAGAGCTACAATTAACTTTTTGATAGACCAATTACACATCCCACAATAACCGCAAAAAGAATCCTTATTTATTGTAACAAAGTTTTTGTAACGTGTTCTATGCTTTGAAATTTGTTTGTCAAGGTAACAGACCTACAATGCAGCTTTTCAATTATAATGTCGCCAAGTAATTGGTACATACGTACCTACTCGCATTGTTGTCTAATGTACAGCTTTTTTGTGGGATCAACGCCCGGCAAGCTGTTCGGCAAACTTATTATAAATACGAAACACGAAACTATACACTCAATATTGGAAATATTTTGATAATCGAACAACAGATTTATCACTTAATATGCAAATGAGTACCCGAGGATATCATTTTTTTCCGATTTCTTTAATGTCATCAATAAATATGTATTTCTTTTTTTAGAAAATAAAACGGTATAAAGAGTAATAGTAGGTTCATAAGGTAGGAATTATCACGTAGTTATTATTTTTATACATTACTTTACTATGTTATGGATTGTTTTGTTCTAGTGTGCGGTGCTATTCGTGAGCGTAGTAGCATCTCCATACGTACCAGAATCAGAATCATTTGCCAGAAGCGCTGTTGAGACGGTACCTGAACACGAGCCTCTAGCGCCACCAATCCGTTCCTCTGTCGAGAGCATACCGTTAAGGTAAATATTTGAAAATGTTTAACGTTGCTTTTTACCGCATACATCACTTCGCGGTACATGAGTCACAAAGCTTTCATAGTTTTGCAAATACAGTAAGGCTAAACAAAAACTATTAAGGCTAACAATCAACAATAGGCTTAAAGAAACAAGGAAAATCATAAGTACATTAATTTGAATGACAATTCCTGTTAAATTCGTAATACGTTTTATTAAAAGTACTCGTATATTTGTACCAGGAATCTACATGAAGAACCAGAAGGACGACTACCTCTTAGAGATGCGGTTGAAAAACGGCCAATTCCTGTGTTCGACCCTGAATCTATATACAGATATGTAGAGGTATGGTTATAATATATTTGTGTGAACAGCGCTTGCGGTTTTTGTAAAGCTCAAGAATAATTATTCCTTGTATGTTTTAAGGATGCGGAACACATCGAATATTCGGAGGATCTCAAAAAGTATTACGGTGCTGCAAATTACTTGAACAAGTAAGTATTACGTGTTAATGGCTAAACGTCTGGTGAGTAAATAACTGCAATTGCTCATATGTTTACATTTTAAAATAACCGTTATTACTTTTACAGTGGTTCACGAACAGATGAGAGGCTACAACTGGGAAATGCGAATCTACAGGGTAAGGCTCTTTTAAACGTTTTTAATTTATTTAGATAGGTATTAACACTTAGCAAGAATTGTTTGCAATAACGGAAAGTAGGTATACTATAGAGTTATCAAATGAATATAAAAAACATACTTACATATTTATGCACATAAAAAGGTACACTTCTCTCGTGTAAATCATATTTATTATTGTTTTATTACGCAAATGACTAAAAATGATTGTAAATAGTATAAATAAATCATGTGTTATATCGGCTCGCGTAATTTTGTCCCACTTACGAATTCAGTTCTATTTGTTTTGTCAAAAACGCCAACGGACGTATGTACTTCGTCGACGTGTTCTATTGTACAACTTCAAGAAATTAAAACTATGTTTGACACCATGTAATATTTTATATACCCCATAGAAATGCAGCAAATGGCCGGTGGCCCGGCGGCGAGACGCCTCGTGGTGTGCTACATGCAGTCGTGGGCCGCTTACCGCGCGCCCCCGTTGGCCTTCACCGCAGGCCTTGTACCACGATCCTGTACCCATCTCCACTATGCATACGCGGCTTTACACCCCCACACTTACGCTGTGACATCAGCTAATGAGGACTATGACGTCATCAAAGGTAAATATCCTGGCAAAGCTCACATTAAAGGTTCTTCATACTTATAGGTATTCTTCAGTCGCAAATTGAAACTACATAATTTTAGAAAGATTCGTCATGGTTACAAAATATTTTTTTTTCGTACGTAGTAGTTATATTATAATTAATCAAGTTTAAGGAAAAGAAACAGTATCCTATCCATTTATGTTGACTATTTTTGCCGCATTCTACTCGATACTAGATGGCGCCACTTGTATGCACTAAATAGTTTAGTGCTATTACAATAGCCGTTACTATTACTATAATAAGAATTTAAGTTTTCAAACAATTTTAACTAACTTAATGCTTTTACAAATCTTGTTTCGAGTTGCAACAACAAAGGTAATAATTAAGTAAATCCCAGTCGCATACACAAATTCTAAAAAATATAATTTTTACAACAAACACTGTTAACTGTTGTTAATGTTTATATAATTTCGCTATATTTTGTTCCTCACAGGTGGTTACCGGATAGCCACGGGGCTGAAGCGGCGAGTGCCAGGGCTTAAAGTGATCATCAGCGTGGGAGGCGATGGAACAGACCGCTTGTTCAGCGAGATGGTACAGGAGCCCTACCGACGAAACTCCTTCATAGACAGCGCTGTTAACTTCCTGAGGGAACACGACTTTGATGGACTTGATCTGCACTGGGTTTATGCAGGTATATACTTGAATAATTATATTTTTATTAAATTGTATAGAATAGAACATAATAGGATTACTAGAACAATAAAACTTTCAGACCCAATTTCAACACACTAAAATTCTATTAAAATATTGCTTTAAACGGTGTTATGTAATTATGATCTTTTAATAAGTGTTAATTCTATTGTATGAATATTAACTTGTTTCGATAAAAAAAAAACAATTATTCACTTAATTAGTTAGGTATATACTTTTTATCATAGATTATAATAACTACAAATTGAAAAATTGCTCGAAAATATTGTAAGGAAATGTAACATAAAAAGTTTACAAACATTATTTACCGTTGTCTAACCAAAAACTATACTTTTACTTAAATCAACCTGTAGCTTTGAATACAAATTAAATTTATTTAAAATAAAAACAAAACATATTACAAAGTCGATTGACATTTTAATTTATATCACTTATTGCCTTTTTCATCGCAGGAGATAAGGACGAAAAAGAAAAAGAACTCTTAACGACGCTTCTTTATGAGCTTCGGGAAAGATTCTCGCCTTATGGGTTCCTCTTGTCAACCGTCCTACCGCCATTTAGGTGAGCAGGTTTTTAATCTTATGTCTCGAAACATGTTGCAGCTTAAATATTTTTATGTTAGGTATATCCAAACATTAGTGTCTCTATAATCTAAATTATATGTGTAATCCATCCAATACCATTTGAATGTTCTTTTTAAATCTTTATTTATACGAGCTTTTTATAGGATTGAATTCGCAAATGAGTATGACCAGTAGATGGTAAATAGTCACTGCCGCCTACAAACGTCTGTAATTAACTATAATTTCAACAGACGTTTCTTCTAATGCCGATCTCAGATGCGTTCAAGTCTAGATCTAACCGTACTGGCTCTACCAATTTTTGGCTCATGTTATAAAATAATGGTATTTTTACAGGACTTTAAAGAAATACTACTTAGTTAAACGATATTGATTACATTTACCTCCAAAATCTATCCCTGCACAAATCGTTCTCATAGACTATCGAAGTGCAATAATGCCTAAAGTACAGTAACGCGCGGAAAAATAGAAGTGGTGAAAAAATAGCATCTTCGTCGTCAGAACCTGACAAATAAATATGCTTAAGTGATATTATTAATTGTATTTTAGATATCAGATAGAAGACGGCTATGACCTTAGCGCCGTCAGTGGTGCGACTGACTACACTATCCTCCAGGCGTGGGACATGACCCACGCTAAAAGGGACGATCCACCCTCGAGGGCGGTTCAGCACAGCGCCTTACACCGTGACCCCGGAGCGTCAGCCAGGGATCAGCGTTACGATAACATTGTATGTCAAATAAATTGTATAATTATAAGTATTTTTAATCAAGATTTAGACAAGTATGTCCACATGATCTACACGTATAACATTCACCCAGATATTGAATAAGAATATTCTTATTGAACTACAGAAAGCCTTATTAATTTGTTATTAAAATAAGAAACAAATTGAATTATATTGGTAATAAAGTGTTGATAAAATTGCAATAACGATTAAGGTTGATACTTAATATGTCCAAATGCTTTTAACATAAAATCATTGTAATGCGATTTCATTTGCAGGAATTTATGGTGAAATATATCATTAGACACGGAATGGCGGCTGATAAACTGGTGCTCGGAATTCCACTGTACGGTCGTAGCTATACCCTGGCAGCATCCACACTACCCTCACCTGGCGCTGCGATCAGTGGTTGGGGAGATGAAGGCATTTACACGCAAACCAGAGGCCTTCTAGCTTACTTTGAGGTAATTCATTACAAAAATAATTTTATTTATTGAAATAAAAATATTATTTGGTTACCTCCGAAAGCACCACAGTCATACCTATATGTTTTTGGAAATAACTTCTGTATTACCTGGGATCTTGTCCATGATACACAATAGACTTATCGTCAATTGCTCATCTCCTATTGAACATAGAACTTTAAGTTACAGTTTTCACGTAAATCATTTTGATGTTTTAGATATGTATGGCTGAGCGTGAAGGAAAAGGCGTTAGTGGAGTAGACGAAGCTGGTAACTCTTTCGCAGTATTCGACAATCAGTGGATCACATATGACACGCCAGAAACTGTCGTGGAAAAGGTAATGTCATACCCCTTTTTTACAAATTAAAAAAAATACCCGCAAAAATATAAATAATAATATAAATAAACTTTGCCTTAAAAATAATTTGTCTTTACAATTAGTGTGTAGAAGTAGGAGTATTGTGTTCACTTTATGTAAAGTATTTGAATGTATTGTTCTTTCCACAGATGAAGTTCATTACAAGTTCAGGGTTAGCTGGTGCCGCAGCATGGTCTATTGACATGGACGATTTCCGAGGACTTTGTGGAACGCCGTTCCCGATTCTCAGTGCTATATCAACAAGTCTCAACGGTATGTAAATATTAATTAGAAGATATCTTGGACTTTATCAACATTTTGTAGACTATAGAACAGGTACACTTATGATACAATTTTATATTTGCTGCAGGAGAATCGACCCTGACCGATCAGTCCTCACTCAAGATTGGCTCTTGTGAAATGAATACACCATATTTGGCCTCTGATGAAGAATCCTGCGCACATTTCCACTTCTGCTCGGGTGGTATAAGCTATCGGATGATCTGTGAAGATGAACGGCTGTACGATCCTTCCACTGGTTTTTGTGGGTAAGTAAATACTACTTAGTAAATAAATACCTACGTGTTTTATTACAATGTATCCAAAACAGTTACAAAGTTGAATTTACGTCTAAATGCGTGTTTAATTCTTTTGAACTATTTCTTGCATCATGATAAACATTACAATAATTAATAACGTTTCTATCTTTAGGCACCAAGACGTAGCAAAATGTATACCTGGACAGAGCCTCAGAATAAGTGTTGAAGAAGCAGCACGATTCCTATCGCAAGCTTACGAAATTGATTTCGAGGTAAGAAATGGTTTCATGTCTCCTCCTCCTCAGAGTCTATTTTCTTAAAATCTTGCGAATCTTGCAAAAATAACTCTGAAGACTGAATGAAATTAGTATTTAAGGTACATTTCGATATTATAATATGTATTTACTCGATTTTGTTACTTCAATGTCTATTTGTTATTTTCAGTGGAGTTACAACCCAGCAAAGGATTCTCCAGCCATCAGAGACCCTGAACGTCTTGTTGCTATAGATATGACAGACGCTAAAAGAGGTAATGATATCGACCTCATTATTAATACTGTACATCCCAAATCTACTTTTAAAATAATACCAAAAATCTACCTTTATAGGAAAAGAAAGCGACAAACGCGTGGTCTGCTACATGACAAGCTGGGCATTCTATAGGCGAGGAGATGGAAAATTTGTTCCTGAACAAATCGATACTAGATTATGTACCCACGTCGTCTACGCGTACGCATCGTTATCTCCAGACGATCTCGTTGCCAAGGAATTCGATCCTTGGGCGGACATCACTAACAGTAAGTTTATTTTTTTTTCGAACCCACCAGAGTTTCCATGTCCAATGTATCATCAGAAATGAACCTTATCGTCTTTGTTGGTGACCACAGAAAATAACTTGTACTGTTTTGGACGACAGATTTCATTATTCTCGATGGCTCTCGTAGTTGATGCTACACTAAAATCTGTTACTCATAAATATAAATAAAATAGTTGTTTAGCATAATTATAGTAAAATAACATTATTTTTCTCAACAGATTTATATGAAAGAGTTACATCTCTGAAGGACGTGAAGGTGCTATTAGGTCTGGGTGGATGGACTGATTCAGCAGGAGACAAGTACTCCCGATTGGTTTCATCTGGTGCAGCTAGAACCAAGTTTGCGGAGAGATTGGTCGCTTTCCTGCGTCTCCATAATTTCAAAGGATTACATTTAGATTGGAATTATCCAGTATGCTGGCAAAGTAATTGTAAGAAAGGCGCCAGGTCAGACAAAGCAAACTTTGCTAAACTATTACAGGTAATTAATGTACATACAAGCTTAGCTGTTATACTCGTATTAATATGTAGTGTCATATTTTTTCCTTAATTTAAAAAAGCGCATTTCGCGATCTTTCCATGTCAATCTGATGAGGTGTTTGTAATATTTCCACATAGCATTATCTAATATAATATAATAATGCAGTGAGAGATGATTTTTTGTGTTGCTTCCAAGACTCCATAAGGAAGTCCTAGTACTCGTATGTGCCTTGTACAGTCTCCACTCTCCACTAAATTATTACTTGGTGTTAACACCATGACATATAATTTTACTACTAACTTATAGCCGCTGTCCTTATAGTTTCTAAACAACTTGGTAGATAATGATAATTTTTTTTCTCAGGAATTATCAAAAATCTTGCACGGAGCTGGCATGGAGTTAGGTGTCGCTCTCTCAGGGTACAAGGAAGTAATAGAATCGGCGTACGACCTGCCAGCGATATCCGCTGCTGTTGACTTCATGAGCACGATGACCTACGACTACCACGGAGGCTGGGAGCGAACCACGGCTCATCATACACCACTCGTACCGGCTCAGAGGGATGCACTTGCTTATTATTCTATTGTAAGTAAACTATTTAGTGAGTAAGCGTATATTATGATTTTTTTACTAACGAATTTCTTTTTCCATGCAAATTTTATTTTCTGTAACAAAATTTAGGTTACGTTCTTTACGTTTTCCGAAAAGCAATAGCACTTGCAAAAACAGCTACAATTTTTGGTATGGGTATTCCCCATACCAAAAAAATTGTAGCTGTTCACATATAAAAATAAAAATATATACATTTTTTTTTTGCTTTTCACATTTTCGCATGGATGCGACATCTAAACGATTGTAACATTCCAGGAATATGCAATTAAAGCTATGATAAGTGGTGGAGCTGATCCCAAGAAGCTTCTACTCGGGTTAGCGTTCTACGGTCAGTCGTACAGACTAGCAGACACTGAGCGGTCGCATGGACCAGGAGCCCCTGCAGCGGGACCGGGCGAATCTGGGGAGTTCACGAAACAACCGGGCATGTTAGCGTATTACGAGATTTGTTACAGAAGTAAGTCTTTCGATAATATGCTTTTCGAATTGATACGTTAATAGTATAAGGAATGAATCATGCTTGTTTTCTGACACATATGTATATTATCAACATTGCATTGTAGTTAAGTAGACAGACATAACCCAAGAAAACATATCCAAATTCTTCATAAATATTCGTGTTGATCGAATCTGGAATTCTCTGAGCAATCAACGATTTCTAAAATAATTTTTCTTTACAGTCAAAAACTTACGGTGGAAGACTGGCAGACAAACTAATGCTGGACCATATGCGCATTCAGATAACCAATGGGTTGGATTCGATGATCCCAAATCTATTACGGAGAAGGTAACTATTGAACCATAATGTCGTATCAACCAAAGACAATAAAATTATACCATCTTACTTTTATTCGTAAAAAATGAAATTATCAAAAGTCCTTATGTATAACGTTTGTATGGCTTACGAGTAATTATGATAGTTCAATCTAAGAAATTATAAACTGACGAACTGAACTAAATCCAAAACAATGGTTACTATACCGCCATATCTATAGTAAATGATTGGCGCTGTTGTGCTTCAAATAAATGTCTTCTAAATCAAATTTAACTTCAGGTACCATTAAGTCGACGAAAATAAATTGAAAAAATAAAAACGCCTTTTTATACAGGTGGAATGGGCAATGCGTCAAGGGTTGGGCGGAGTAACAGCGTGGGCGATCGACATGGACGACTTCAGCAACCGGTGCTGCGCGGAGCCGTCGCCGCTGCTGCGCGCCGCGGGCCGCGCGCTCGGCCGCGCCGTGCCCGCGCCGCCCGCGTCCGCCTGCGAGCGACCGCCTGAACCGATCACACCGTCACCGCCTACTACTACACCGGCTGAGTCTGATGGTGAGGCTTCATCTTTTTCTTTATTAACCATTCAACCAGGTTTCATAGACTGTGCAATGCGCCAAAGCAAAAAAGACCACCGAGCCCATCACACTGTCACCGCTTATTACTACACCAGCTGAATCTGATGGGGTATTCAGCCATTCAATCAGGTACAGGTAGACTGGGCAATGCGCCAAGTCTTAGGCAAAAGAATCACCGAGCCGATCACACCGTCACCGCCTACTTCTACACTACCTGAGTGTTCGTACTACGAGATGTACAATGCGGCAAAAATTATAGCGGGTAACATGGACGACTCAGTAACCGGTGTTATGCGAATTCGTCACCATTCCACGCGCTGCGTCCTTATTGTTTGAGAATAGATAGTTATTTATTTTCAAGATTTATTTATAACTGATATGATATAAACTTAACCCACCAGTCTAATATAATTAATCTATTTTCTACAATTTTACAAAGATTATTATACGATTGACATACTAATCCAGGATCAATGGTTGGAGGTGGAGGAGGCAGCCATGGTAACCACGAGCATGCCACCTCCACGACGTGGCCGAGCTGGAGTCCATCCACAACGTCAACCACCGCACAGACCTGGTGGCCACCCGCCACTACCACCCCTAGCACCACCACCACTCGCCGATCGACCACAACCAGGAGAACAACAACAACATCAACGACTACCACCAAGAAACCAGTTATTGATTCTGGTAAGTAATGTGGAAATTGTTTCTAATATTCACACTGAGAAGCTTCATTTTAAAGTAATTAATAATTCGACACCACTAATCCTTTTATTTACAAAATATAAGAATTTGTGAATGAATAAAACAGAGATCAGGTAGCACCGTGCACCGTCTCATTAAGAAACCAAGAACACAGCATTAGAGCCGAGCCTAAGGATTCAAAATGTTCAGGATTGATCAAAGTACAAATATTCTGTCCATCATTCGGGTATCTAATAAAGATCATGTGAAAAAGTTGATGAAATTATTTTCAAGTTCTCAGCTACAATCAAAAAAGAGAACGCAAAATCTAATTAGCTGGAAAAGGAATAATCATTAAGTACCTATTCTTATTCTTCCAGGTATTGAAGGAGGTTCCTGTCAAGCAGGCGACTATCATTCGGCACCCGGAGATTGTGAAGCGTACTTGCAGTGTGAAGGTGGTCAATGGCACAAACATAGCTGTGCACCAGGATTACACTGGTCTTCTAAAACCAATAGATGTGACTGGCCAAGTGAAGCTAAATGTAGTGGTAAGTTGAGTTTATTACAATGTAGTGTGTAGTAAATGTAGTCCTTACTTGTTAGAGTGACATTATATTTCTCACTGCGGTACATGGTATGATAGATTACCTACACAACAACACAGTATGCCGAGGACATGTATCTAAAAGACCAGAAGACACATTTCTGTGTAGCAATATCTGAACGGAAATTGAATACTAAAATTAAGGACAGCACCAAGACCAATATCACATTTAATACACAGTATTATCACCTCCTTAAAGTTGTTGAATCAATTGGTGTACTTAATTGATCGAAAACATTTCAGAACCATCACACGACGAAGAGATAAGGCCAACTTCCACATTAGCACCAATCACAGCGAGGCCTCCGCCGGCTACGACCACCACAAGAAGGACCACCACTTCTTGGACGACAACGACCACTACCACTACTCCTAGACCTACTACTAGACCCACTACTAGACCCACTACTAGACCAACTACTACCGCTGTTGCCTCTGGTAATTATGATTTATATTATTATAATTGTGAGATTGATTGCTTTTTAGCACCCTTCTATCTCATTCCTTATAACGAAATTATACAAATTCTCTCTTATAGGATAATATGTCGTCAATCCTTTTTTTTATTTAATTATATGTAAACATTGCTTTTCGAGATTATTAAGTAAGATCGCCTCCGGTAACAGTCCATTTAATCAAAAAATCTTTTACATAGACGTATCCATTACGAACTTCTGCCAGATCACCATTATTTTGCCCAGATTATTTTCTGGTCATATCATAAAAAACCATATTTTGATAGAAAAAACGTGAGATTTACTGTTTCATACATTTCTTTAGATGGAGCAATGGAAGGTGGTCCCTGTAACAGCCAGCAGTACCACGCGGTGCCCGGAGACTGCAACTCGTACCTCCACTGCGATGGATCAACATGGCGCTTGCAGAGCTGTGCGCCCGGACTTCACTGGAGTGCCAAGGAACAGCATTGTGACTGGCCCAAATATGCTAAGTGTGAAGGTACTGTCTCAACTAAAAGTATAATCAAAATCTTGTTATGATTTATTTATTGAAATTAATGATCAAATTTGCGATTTACTAGAAACTAAGTACCATACTGTCAAGCGTCTCATGATTTTCGGAAAACACTATAGTATCAAATTAATTATGAAATTCACGATTTATAAAAAGCATAAGTTTTATAGATTATCCATCTTCCTTTTTTATTAGGTTCCACCCCTAAAACAACAACTGCTTCACCGAAACCAACCCGACCACCAAGACCAACGCGACCAACGACTTCAGGTATGTTAAATTTTTAATGATATCCATCTTTATATCTCAGTTATGTTATTTTCGAAAATTTACAAAAAACTTTCTTCTGAACTCGTAACTCATTTTACAGCTCCTGTGTCTGGACCCGTTGAAGACGGCTTTTGCGATGGCAATGAAATGCATGCGCCAGGCCCTACTTGTAACGAATTCTTACTATGTGTCAGCCAAAGATGGAGGGTGCAGAAGTGTCCGCCTAGACTGCACTGGGACAAACGCACCAGACGCTGCGACTGGCCAGAGTTTGCTATGTGTGAAGGTAAATATTACTAAACATACCTGCGTATCGTATTTTTTATATGAACACTATAATATTGCAGAAATTTAAGAAAGACAAAGAATTATTTTGGCAATATTATAAGCATTATAATATTGCCAAAAATAATTCTTGCTGTTAAATTGTTAATGTTTTTATAGGTGACGTAAATTCTATCCGTAACTGTTTCCATTACCAACTGTAGGCAAAAGAAAAATGTTTTAGATATTAATAAAATATTTTTTTAACTTATTTTTACTTGTATTTTTTTCTTCTTGTAGCATCAAAACCATATGTGACTGCATTCACAAGCGCTTCTACCACTACAACTAAAAAACCCACGACAACATCAACTACAACGCGACGACCCACTAGTGATTACCAAAAACCTTCGGTAAGTTTTGTTTCACTACGAGTATTTATTACTGATGGGCCAACTCGTATTAATCTCAAATCGGATCAAACCGAATCAAAAAATACGCAATTTAGATTGCAAATTGGATTGATTAACTCGCATCGATTATGACCACATTATGACTGTTCAGAAATATACGACTTTAGCTTTGGAAAGTTCGTTTTGTTTAGAAATTTCGATCAAATAATACACGGATGGGAAATACGTATAAATCACATTTACTCCTTACGACAACTACCAATTTTGCCGCCCCTTATTTTTGCCGCCCCGTGCTATTGTCCTTCACGAAATGTGATATACTATTATAATATTATTCTTTCAGCGTTGCGTCACCGGCACATACCACTCCCATCCCCGGTGCGACAAGTTCTACGTGTGTGTGAACAGCATGCTGGTGACACAGAGCTGTGCTCCAGGGTTGGTGTGGAGACAGGATCGCTCCCAGTGCGACTTCCCCACCGCCACCTCCTGCACTGATAGACGACAAGTCTCCTCCGCCGCTATCACTGACGCTACCAAACCTGATACCAGCCTGCAGATTAATGAAGAAGTTTCTAGTGAGTATCAAATTACTTTATAAGTACGTGTGCTGTATTCCGTTACAAATACAATTTAAAAGCGAATATTTTCTTCAGGGCTACATAGTTCTTTGGAATACATATTTTTATGGGGATAAATATGTACGTGACTACACCGACTCTTTTTTCCCAATTTTCAAGGGGTCGTACCCACAATCTTTTTTGAAGGCTAGATCTGCGTTTGATGGGGATAGATGGTGTGCAAATATAATTCAATTCTTTCGTACCGATTCCTAAAACATCTTCATGCAAGCGTAAATATTAACTTTTTTTTTCACTTTATAGCTCCCTGCGAAAACGGACAATATGCTATGAACCCAACGGATTGTACTCGCTACCGACATTGTCTATTCGGCGAATATAAAGAATTCGCTTGTACTCCTGGACTACACTGGAATGAAGTACGTTTGAATTTGAAAAATAAACTATAACCATAATAACTATTCCATCTTATCGAATCTACAATCATTTTTTTTAACAATTCATTCAATATTTCAGGAAAGACAAATTTGTGACTGGCCTGATAATGCAAATTGCAAAGTTAAGAAAGTCACTACAACCACGACAACCACTGCTTCGCCAGCAATAATGGAGCCAGAGCCCCCATCTATTGATCCCGATACTGAAGATTTGGATATCCAGCGTCCAACTAAACCAGTGACTGCATCACCTATCGCTATTCCTCCTGGAACAAAACCTGCACTCTTAAATAGTAAGTGGACCAAACTTACTATTTACCAAACTCGGTCAGCACGGGTTAACAGCCTTTCATAATAAAGTGATTTGGCAACAGTCAACAATGCTGGTCAAGTGTACTTAGTATGTACTATTCTTAGACATGAAGGTTTTTTACCATATTTTTCTTATTATTAAAAAGCATCGAATACTTTTTTACGTAGGTACACTACCAAACTTCGAACCTGTCTGTATTGCAATGTTTCTCTATTTTAGCTAACTACAAATTGGTATGCTACTTCACCAACTGGGCCTGGTACCGTCCTGGGCTCGGCAAGTACAGCCCCGAAGATATCGATCCTTCACTTTGTACTCATATCGTCTACGGATTCGCTGTCCTGAAGGATGGCGTCATGACTGCTCATGACCCTTGGGCTGATTATGATAATAGTAAGTATCAGAAACAGAGCTATTTTAGACCAAACTTTCGTGTGAACACGAATACGAAAATGAAATAGGCACAATTCGATTTTAATTAACACAATCATATTAAAATTTTAATAGAATTCTATGAACGCGTCGTGGAGTACAAGAAATATGGAGCTAAAGTATCCATAGCTATTGGTGGATGGAAAGATTCTGTCGGAGACAAATATTCCAAACTGGTTAACGACCCTCAAGCGCGTGCTAACTTTATACGACATGCAGTACAGTTTATTGAGAAACATGGATTTGATGGACTCGATCTGGACTGGGAATATCCTAAGTGTTGGCAGGTGAGTCTATATTAGTGATTTGACTAAGCTAGCTGGAAATCACGATCCCGCTATTGTAAGCTTAATGGTCCTTCATTTGGTAAAGGTACAGGCACTAGTGAAAATGTTTACCGTATTAAAAAATAATCATACCTAGCAATAGAACAAAATGGTGCATTAATTTATTTAATAATTATGCCTTTATTCTAGGTGGATTGCTCTAAAGGCCCAGATTCTGACAAAGAAGGCTTCGCTGATCTCGTCCGTGAATTATCAGCAGTACTCAAACCCAAGGGTTTGTTGCTCTCCGCTGCCGTATCTCCTAGTAAACAAGTTATAGACGCTGGTTACGATGTTCCAATTCTGGGACGTCATCTGGATTGGATAGCGGTCATGACCTACGACTACCATGGCCAATGGGATATGAAGACTGGGCATGTCGCTCCATTGTACTACCACCCAGAAGACGATTATACATACTTCAATGCTGTAAGTTAATTTGGGCTAAGAATTTCTCTTTTACACTACCTACATTCATCTAATATATTTCTCTATAAGAAAACGTATTCCTTCATGATTTTCATAATACATATTTTGTTATTTTTACGCAGAATTACACGATGCACTACTGGATGCAGAAAGGTGCACCGGCTTCAAAACTCATTATGGGTATCCCTCTGTATGGTCAAACGTTTACACTCGGGTCCCGATGGGGTTCTCAGGCCTACAGTGCGAGAAACAAAGTAGGCCTGAACGTGCCTGCCATATCTGGCGGAGACGCTGGAGAATACACAAGGGCTAATGGATTCTTGGCATATTATGAGGTAAACAGACGCAAGGTCCTATTAAGCCTAATTTAATCTACAAAAATTTATACACATAACAATATTTCCATGTAACCCCTGAACCTTTATATGTCCTTCATCATTGTAGATTTGCGAACGCGTGAGGGAACGTAATTGGATGGTAGTGAAAGATCCTTTACAACGCATGGGTCCGTTTGCCTTCAAGGGCAACCAATGGGTGTCATTTGACGATGTAGAAATAATTAAGAAGAAAGTTAATTTCATCAAATCATTGAACCTAGCTGGTGGAATGGTATGGGCGATTGATCTCGATGACTTTACGAATAGGTAAATATTAATGTTGCACTAAAGTAAATGATCATGGTAGGCTCACTTCAAATCAAATTATATAATGTACATTATTTTATAGGTGTAATGAAGGGAAGTATCCGTTAATGAACGCAATTAAGAACAGCTTCTTAGACCGTACAGAAACGCCAATTATGGATACGCAACCAGCAGTACAACATCCAAATGATATAGATGATGATTATGAAGACATTGCAGTGAGACCTGGACATTCCAAGCCTACAAGCAAACCTACTACTAGACCTACTCCTAGGCCTCCTACAAGACCCACCACGACACGCCGGACAACCACTACAACTGAAAGCACTGTGCTAGCTGACCCTACAGAAGACGAACGTTATAAAGTAGTTTGTTATTACACAAACTGGGCTTGGTACAGGTACGTAATTTACTTAAATTATATACGTAAGTACTGTATGTTTTGTTATTTCTACCATATGGTTCTTAACTCAGCGAAACTTACGCATTCATGAATTCCCATTTTGATAGTGCTGATATTGATGATTATGATCAAAGTAAACGACAAGTTGCTACTATGCTAAACCAAACTAAAAACTTTTTTCTTTTAAGTAAATACACGCTAATACACGCCAATTGATTGTTTTCTAAAATCCATTCAACTTAATCCTTTAGGCCAGGATCTGGAAAGTATACTCCGGAAGACATCGACCCATCTCTTTGTACGCACATCGTTTACGCGTTCGCCGTTCTCGACGGCAACAAATTAGTGCTGAAGCCGCATGATAACTTCCTCGACGTCGAAAATAGTAAGAATTTTAGTCCCTATTTCTATTTAATACCTACTTATATGCTTAAAAATTTCATAATACTTTCAAATACACGTATTCACAGATCCTTAACAGACAAAATATTTACCTATTGTCAACTTTCACAATAAGATTTAATTAAAATATCATTTTCAAAGCCAAACTTATATTCTTTATTTATTGTCTTTTAGAATTCTACGAGAAAGTGGTTGCCCTGAAGAGTCGCGGGGTTAAGGTTGTATTAGGTTTGGGAGGTTGGAACGATTCTGCGGGCGACAAGTATTCCCGACTAGTAAACAACCCGGGTGCTCGTAGGAAGTTCATAGTCCATGCCATGGACGTCATCAAGAATTACGAATTTGATGGGTTAGACCTTGACTGGGAATACCCTAGGTGTTGGCAAGTAAGTAGTTAATTCTCTATTTGATTTTTTTGTATATTTAGTGCAATCACTAAGAGCAATAATGAGCAAACACTAAGCTACAGACATTTATCTCAAGCAGTAGTGGATTTACCACTATACTGAGTATTCAAGTTTCGGCAAATTTATCATGGATGACCTTTTTTGCCAAATTTCGGAAACTATTTCGAGTTGCCAACCTATTTTCGCTAACTTCAGGGACGGCATCAAATTCTGATTTCCTGATTCCGCGGTCGTCTGTGCCACCTGAAACTAAAGTATTGACGATTACTAAAGTATAGTTGGCAAAATAAATACATGATACGATTGAAAATACGGTTATATTTATTTTACGTTTTATTCCAGGTGGAATGTGAGAAAGGACCAAGCACAGATAAGCAAGGATTCGCAGATCTTGTGAAGGAACTGCGTGCGGCGTTCGCCCCACGAGGTCTACTTCTGTCTGCTGCTGTTTCCGCAAGCAAACGAGTTATAGATCTCGGTAATTAAATGCACTTATAATCACTTATAAATCGGTAATTAATTGAATAGATTATTTTAGAACTTACAAGTCAAATATTTTTAGAAGCAACAAACTTGTAACAGCCTAGATAGAGTCAAGTTTCAGAAAAAAACTTATGTAAAACCTTAAACCTAAGCGGTTAAATGCATCAAAAATTATACTATTGAAACCAATAAAATAATTGTATTAACTTTATTTTACATTTATAATACGTTTTTAGCTTACGACGTCCCAGTTCTCTCTAAGAATCTGAATTGGATTGCCTTAATGACCTACGATTACCACGGCCAGTGGGATCGAAAGACTGGCCACGTGGCGCCCATGTATGCTAGTGATATGGATGACGATAGCACCCTCAATGTGGTAAGTATTCAGGATCGTATAAACTATTGTTGATTATTAACGGACAATCACTATCGAAAAACATTAACAAAACCAAGAAATGTTTATTATTCTCAAAAAAACTCAACGTTGCTTTTTATTTCAGAATTTCACTGTAAACTATTGGATCAACAAGGGGGCTTCCAAACAGAAGCTGATATTGGGCGTGCCTTTGTATGGCCAATCGTTCTCTTTGATGGAAAATGCAGGCTCCGGGGTTGGCGTTCCCACGTACGCGGGAGGAGACGCCGGCGATGAGACCAGGGCACGAGGATTCTTAGCTTACTATGAGGTAATCATTATGATAATTAAGTAATAACCATATTTCTAAGACAATATTAATACTTCTGGACTCAAAGGGCGAAAAGGACATATAAAGAACATTATGAAGGTACATACAAAGGAACTTTAAACGTATATCAGTAGTATTAGTACAGTAGTATCACATTATCAAAAGTTTAAAATTGTTTGTCACTCTAATATCCTTTACGCCTTTTGTTCAGTGACACAAGTGCGTGTACTTGTTTAGTAAGCCAAAGTAGACAAAATGTTTATTAGACAAAAAGTATTTTAAAATCTTTCTCCACAGATCTGCGAACGCACCAGATCACAAGGCTGGAAAGTGCATCGGGATCCCGGCGGTCGCATAGGACCGTACGCCACTAACAGCGATCAATGGGTGTCCTTCGACGACGACCATATGGTGCGCCATAAGGCTGAATACGTGAGAGCTATGGGCTTAGGGGGTAGCATGGTGTGGGCCCTCGACCTTGACGATTTCACTGGACAGTACTGTGGATGTGGAAGATATCCTCTACTGACCAACATCAATCATGTATTACGAGAAAAGGAGGCTGCACCTATGTGCTCGCTTGAAGAAAGTAAGGAACACACCTCACATGCTTATTGGCTTTTCTTACCTTCTAATTAATGTATGTCTCCAATTTGTTAATAGAATTAGAATAAATGCTGTTACTTTTAATTTCAACCTCCTTGAAATTGTCAAATATTCATTTAGGAACACTTTTGGTTTAATTGGAGTTTCATTGCAGCTTACAAATTTCATTTTCTACTATATATTTAAATTCTGTCTATTTGCTCTCTTTCCAATAATATTATATTACGTCCTTTTTCTTGTTTTGTCTTGATAAATTATTTCTACATTCTCATTTGTTACGTAATTAATTTCCAGTTCAAAGCCCTCCAGCAATTTCAGAGGTTGAAGATTCAAATTCTCCACCAGAATCAGAACCAGAGGACAAACCTACACATATTTTAGGCGACACTGAAACTGAAAATGATGTACGTATCTAGCTAGCTAAATTCCTGAAGATATAAATAAACCTTCGACCAATAGTAAGCCTAACATAAGGAAATTAATGTTTATGATAATATACTGTTCACGTAAGCGTATAATGCATTTAGGGCAGACATACCTATGTACATAAAACAGTACGGCGCAAAGCGTATGAGAGAAACTACCAAGACTGTGAAAATCGGTCCAGCCGTTTAGAGTATCAGCCAACAAGACAGACAGACAGGCAAAAAAAATGCGGTTTTGTTGTATGTATCGTGTGTAGTGTATACTATCATATGTATTGAGTAAAAAAATTTTATTTTGAAATCACAATCAGCAATTTTAATTATTTGTATAGATGTAGTTATAAAACAATTAATTTAATAAATTTCTTCATATTATCTATTCTGTATCTGTGTGTGTTTGTATCAGGGTTCTTCACTTGACGGAAAGTCATGTTCAGGCAACTCTTTCCGAGAGGACGAGACTGATTGCAGAAAGTACTACTTGTGTATCAACGGAGAGTACATAGAACTTATGTGCCCCGCCTCGCTTTATTGGAATAAGGTAAGAAGAACTTATACTACTGTAGCTCTAGTACTACCATGTTTGATGTAACTTGAATAGTGTTTTTACTTTGATTTAACTTTATAATTTGTATTCTTCTTTATTTTTGTAAACTTCTTGATTGAATGTATTAAGACTTATTCTTTAGACATTCGATCTATCGTACAGTTTATCTAGTTAGTAGGTATCAGCTTTAACCTAATCAATGTCCTGTTTGAATTATTGTATCTTTATGATACTAATTAATACAGGTATTTTATTTTTATACAGAGCTATATGGTATCATTTGTGTATGGTGGTACAAAAATGATCGTAATGTATCATATCACGGGCACATGGTGATGTGCCGATGAAATTATAATAAATTACGATAAAGAGATCAAACTTCAATTCTTCAGTTATAGATATCTATCGTAATCAGATATATCTGTTTATGAAATATTGTAGATAACCATAGTATTGTAATAAATAGGGCCCAGATAACATCTAGGAAGTAGTACGATGTTGAAGATAACAGTTCTAATAATAAATATGTATATATTTAAAGATATTGTCAATGTTTCATATGGCTGCAATCCTTTATCACTGGTGAGAAACGATTTCTACCACTGGGAAGTCTGGAGTATATAACTACCCACTCTGTTCTATTAAAATAAGAGTTAACTTACAAAAGAAACATAACGTTTTTCTACCACAGGACTTAGCTGGAATACCCCAGTAGTTAATGTTTACTAATGATATTGTATGGAAACAGCTACTGTGATAAATATTTGTATGGAGACATTTTGGAGAGTACGCTTATATTGTGTTTATGATTGAAGCATTTATTTACTTGTTCATTTAAGTCAATATTTACCTCTTCAGAATCATTGCGATGTTCCGGAAAAATCGCGATGCAAGGGCAAAGCCAGCTTGAGGATATCATCGAATGAGACTGCGGAAGTTGTTAAGGAAAAGCCAATGGTGGTTTGTTACTACACGAGCTGGTCATACTATAGGTAAATAACATAAAAGTATTCTAAAATGTAATCAATATTGTATCATTGGTACCTGAAAACCTACCATTGTATTTGAATGTAAATATATAAGCTCCTTAGAAAATTCAACAGCGAATCGCGCTCCTATATATACATTCATAAATAAATAGATAATACATTCGCAAAGTCAATGTCGTCCATGATTGTTAGACATCTTAATTAACTAGATCTGCTAGAATATAAGTGTCTAACACGTTTAATGAAAAATATGTATTTTACAGGGTTAATAACGGCAGTTTCGCCCCTGAGGACGTGGACCCCACACTATGCACACACATCATATACTCATGGGCCAGCCTCCACTACAAAACCTACAAAATTGTACCTGGAAACGAAGAACTGGACATTACTAACAGTATGTTTTAGCATACGTTATTTATAACTACACTCGAGAGCAAAAAAATCGCACACTACCACAATTTTCATTTCAGGGTCCATTATTTTCTAAATGGCGCTTGTTTTTCAAATCCTATTTAAAAATAATTATAGTGTACACTGTTAGCTTGTAAACAACACTAAACACTTACCTATA
>DWPV01000260.1:0-33393 GCA_018251915.1 Urbanus proteus proteus | reverse complement strand
AAAAAAAAAAAAAAAAAAAAATATACGCGTCGAATAGATAACCTCTCTTCCTTTGGGAAGTCGGTTAAAAATAAGTAAAATTGATTGATATTTGGAAAGTCAAATTTCATATGAAAAAAAATTGATACTTTATTACTTATAATCATTAAAATGAGAATAATATCACGAAGCTAAATCAAAAATAAGATCAAACTACGCAAAATATAAACGTACAATTTGTAAATAATCTAAATATTATACCTGTATCTTATGTAAAAATAATAATTATCTAATAATTTAAAAGTGAGTTGTAAATCATATTACAAAGCCTATGTTTTATTTTAAGTAACAATATGAACGTATCTTAAACATCTATTTTCTATTTTAAGGATGATGTCATATATCTTTAGATAGTTTATCTTTAGAATACGTTTATCTTTAGCTCACAATAAAATCAAACTGATGGGAAGTAGCAAACGAGCATGCAACCACCTGATGTTAAGTGGCAACTGCCGCCCATAGATATCTATAATTAATCCCAAATACGATCACAGTCCAACCTGTGGTCGACTGCAGATACGTTGCTGCTCGTGAGGACTAAGTTGGAGCGCCCCGAATAGGTATGTCTCTTTTACAACACCCTTTAAACCAGAACACAATAGTGCTAATGTGCAGTGCTGATACTGCTGTTATGAGGCAGAAATAGATTTAGCGGTAGTGCCGACAGAATCGAACGATAAGGGTTCTACCACCTTAGGACTATGCTTTTGAAAAGAGATGAAGTTAATGAGACAATAATAATGACAAAAGCAATAAATGAACCTATCGACTTATAAAGACAATGGCGATCATTAATCGACTTATATTCGAGTTTCTGTAGTAACATCAGACAGGATATTGCTCCTTGCACTCTCGGTGACTGAGCACTTAACGCGAGCGTGTGAAACTGGATACGAAAAAAATTAACACGCAAACTGGTTATTGACTTTCTCTACGTCATCTCTACGAAATTTTTTCGAAGTATCCTTTATCTTAAGCGATATCATAATATAAAATACTTGACCTCTCAGCGGACGGGTCGAGATTCGAGTCCCGAGCATAGACCTCTGGTTGTGCCAAGAACGATAATGAAACATTGTGAAGAAATAAATAAAAGTCGCACGTCCGAAATAAATAAAAGTCTTCAAAGTGTTGGTATAGTTACCAATCTCAATTTGGCCAGCACGGTGGACTATGAGCTAAAACTTTTTCAGACTAAGATCTAGACTAGACATCTAAGACTCCTCTCAGGTCTCCACCTGTGCCTAGTATTGAGGAATCATTGGAAATTAGACCTGGCATATGACAAACTTATTCCGACAATACTGTCGAGTACCTATATAGGCTCCTAACTTCCTCCCAAGGTATTCCCGCAGCGCTATCACATGGGGCTCTTTAAAAAAGGTACAAAAAGAGCTCTCCTTCAAAGCCGGCGATGCATTAGCCACTCCTCTGGTGTTGCAAATGTTCATAGGCGACGGTAACTACTTTCCATAAGGTGGCCCGTCTGCCTTATTGCTAGGATATATTATAAAAAAGGCTCAGTAGTACGCCTTGGGGGAGACCTACGTCCTGAATTGAAAAAATACTCACCATAATTCATACTTAGCAGTAGTTTAAAACATATTCGTGAAAAAAGTGCTTAATGCTAATGTTGGCACGTGTGTGACATAAAATCACTTACTCGTACAAAATTTTGCACTTTGAACGACACACTTAAACATTGTTTGTATGCGCCCGCACTTTACCTACTTAGACGTAAGCGGAGGGTCAAAGTACAGTATATGGTTATTTCTGTTCCAGTTTTCTTTTATGAAGATGATTTTGCAATATTTTTGCAAATGATTTTGTGTATTGATTTCATTGTCAATTCATAGTTCAGTATGCAAACCAAGCATATATTGTTTAAATTTTCCATTTTTTGAGATTTTTTCATAGGCTTTCAATTTTACATTATATTCCGTGCTTCTTCTAAAGCAAATGATAATTTGATACTTTGAATGATTTTTAATACTTTCGAAACTTTGGGAGTGTTTGCCTGAGATTCGAACACAGGACCCAGTGTATAGGCTGAAATTTAAAAACATAGCCACTTATACTTAATATTTTTTTACAACTTACTCGAAACAAACAAGGCCTTTTTTGCCCCTTATCTGATTCGTATATTACAGAAATATAGTATGCAATAAAACAAAATAAAAGTAAGTAGTTATATACCATACTTATATCTCATAATTGCACAAATAAAGAATGACTCCATTGTTTATTTCTGAACGTATAGCAATTATTTCTGTAAAAGGAACTTATGTTTTAAAAATAAGAGATGTAAGCTATGTTTATGGCTTTTGCTATGTATTTAGCGAAGCTGTAATAAAAGATAATAAATTACAAAAGATGTAAAGTTTGATAAGGAATGTTTTTATAAGACAAGACCTGAGGAGACTCATTCAGATTCGTATATGTTCAACAATTTTAGATTAAAGATTGAACAATAATGTTAAAAAAATATTTTTAAATGATATGTTAAATAAACAAGAAGTATTTCAGTTATATCTTATTGAGGCAATTATATTATACATATTTAATCCTAAAATAAACTAGTACTCTTTGATTAAAGGTGTATTTGTTATAATTTTACCCATAGATATCTTCGCTATACTAGTTTTACCGGTCGTATCTGCCTGCCTTTGAAGCGTGTGATTAGAAACACCAAGACATGCCTATTATAAAAAGAGAAAAAATGTTTACAGTATGATCCCACACATTTGATCATACATTGTAGAGCTCATGCGTGGTCTCTCCTTTTTCGACAAAATTGCACATGCCTGACCATCTGGATAAGATGGATTGACAACAGATTGATATATTGAGTAGTCTTAAAAACGAATTAATGAAAAAACGAAAGAATAACGATCGAAGAAAACAACTTCTTATCGCCATCAGCTACACGCTAGTCTTAATATGTACGTCGTACATGAGCAAAACCGGCGCAGCATGAGCAGTGATAGCCTAATGGTTGAAGCTCTCAATCGAGGGGTCCGAAGTTCAAATCCCGGGCACCTCTGATTTTTGTGCGTATTAATTATTACTTGCTTGACGGTGAAGGAAAACATCGTGAGGAAACCTGCACATCTGAGAGTTCTTAAAAAAAGTTCTCAATGGTGTGTGAAGTCTACCAATTCGCACTTGGCCAGCGCGGTGGTTTATATTCATAAACTCCTCTCTGAATAACAAATATTAATAAGACGTAATAAACTATATACGATTAGCGTACGAATTTCAACATATGTCATATGACGCGTGTATGAATCACGATATCATTACAGGAAACAATTCATTTTATCAATCAAATATTATAATCGTAGATACTAATGATGCAATGGTTTGAAGTTGTGACACTATGATTCAGTGGCAACACCAAATTGTGAAGGTACATTGATCAGGTTATTATATCTGTTTATTGCCTTATGTCATAAGATCATAACGTATTTTCGCCTTCATGATAAGGAGTAGTTTTGTTTTCTCTTGGGGAAATCCACCATGGATACCCTCTGGTCATCAGGGTAACACAAGGCTATGTTGGACCATTACCCGTTAATCCCCACGTTCAACACTACGCCAACTGGCTTACCGGAACAGGTGACCTGACGACCCGCGTTGCGGAGCTGTTACTATACCGGCCTGACACGCAACGGGCCTCCGGTTCGATCCCCGGTCAGACAAACAAGCCAGGATATGATGATGAACTTGGATTCCTGTTATGGCTCTAAGTGTTTGAGTATTCGTATATATGACTGGATTTACTCCACCCTGTTTTCTTGTAATTTTTTATTTCTTACTTAGACTTGCCCAGCATTGGCACAGTATATGAGACAATACTAGCAAAGATTCGAACTCGATCTTTAATTGAGAGCAATTCGACATATCACTCGTAGGGTAAGAACAAAAACAGAATCGCTAACGATCCGTATCGGCGCTGAACTATTTACGCATTAAAATGTGGTGGCATTACTTATTGCATCAGTAATGGCGAACCCTTTATTGTACAAATTGCCCCCCAGGCTAGGGCACCAACGCTAACATTTAAATCAACCTTAATGGTAGCTATTTCCATAAGTAATACTGAGACAACTTTGTTCGATGAGCTATAAATGTATAGAATGGAACTGGATTTGAGTAACAATATTTAAAGATTAGATTAAATTATTTTAAATTGTCGTTTTTTGAGCATGCAGTTTGTCTATGGTATGTGGTCACTGCTGCCCATGGATTTCTATAACCAATTTCAGATAAGATTATAAAATCTCGCCTGAGGCTGTCCACAGATACGTTGCTACCCTTGAGGTAGGTTCAACTTATTTCTCAGGGGGTGCAACGCTCGGATGTCTCTCATATCATACCTTCAAACCGGAAAAAGGTAGATAAATCATAAAGTGTTCTACTAACTTGTCGTTGACACACCAAGGCAAATACACAAACACCCAGATCCAGAACAGAAATCTAAATTCACCACTCACATATCTATCTATCTGGCCGGGAATCGAACCCGGGACCCAAAGCGCTGCAGACTGCTATGGCGATCGCTCCACCACGCGGGATCGTCAAAAATATTATTATTTTTAACTTGTTTATTTAATATTATTATTATATATTCCAAAAGATAAGGTTGATTCAACGGAAAGAGTATTTTACTCGAGCGGCCGCTTACTTGTATGAATGAACATTCCTAAAATACCTCTTAATTAAATTAATTTGGTACTTGCATTGAAACAGCCTCTTTAATTGCCATTCTTCAGATCTTTATTGTCTTTAAAGTGAATTCTCGTGTTTATTAATTTGTTCAGGTATTCAACGTTACCATATTGAGTTGGATCAACGTAGTTAAGGTCGTATATTTCGGACTTAATTGTATATTGATACTGATTTTCGATTGATACCTATAAAAGGAAATACCAATGAATTGACGTACCTCATAATATATTACCTTACATATACTGTTTTCAAGTGACGACATTGTCACACAGAAGCAAAAGACAGTCAAATCAAGTGCTTTTAACATGAAGAAAATATACAAGAACTGATTGGAGCGGCACTGAACTAATTAGGGGAGTCCTGAACAAGACTTGCTAAAAGCACTAACTCAAACTAAGTTGAACTTAGTTTCTTCACTTATTAAAATACTTCACTCATTAAAACACTTTTATACAAGAAAAAACAGCTTCTAACATTGATGCTATAGGGCTGAAATATATATAGAGATGATGTCTTCGAAGTTTAATCACGATAAGTTCTAGTTACTGTATTTAAAAAACGTAAATTAAATTACAATCCAAACCTACATAGTAGCGCGGTAATCTCAAGCTAACGAAATTTGTTATTAATTTTGTTACACAAAATGTTTTATAAATGGTGGTCATTCGTTGACTTTGTCATATATTTAGATGCCTAAAAATAATCTGGCATCAAATCCTACGGTTTTATAAACAAAAATTGGTTTAATAAACAAATGTCCACTCGTAACTCTCTTCGATCTATGTTTAATGTGTTATGCGTCATTGCATTTCTTCGCGATTTCAGATCTCAATATTCCGACAATTGAGTTATCATAATGCGATTTAAATTGGCCCGGGAGCTCTTTGACACCTGTGCCTGGTGGGAACCGCAAGAACCCTATCTGATAGGTCCTCGTGACTTATTGTGGTCAATAAGACGAAACACGCGTGACCACTAATGGTAATGGCGTTGTAAGCAGATTGCGTTTTTGCCTACATTTACCTACATAAGGGATTGTTTCCATTGTATGTGTGTGCGTCATTTCTCGGTTTATTATCGTGTGTCTTTTGTCAGAAACTTTACAGAACAAAATGATATACTCTCACGCATGTAGGATTTGTAAAAATTTTTCATGCTCGAAAATCACAAATGCCTGTAATTTAAACCCCTGAACCCCAAAATAAGATATTATAACCACTACTCTATCACTTCTCGATCGGTTATATTATTGTCACGATTTAAATTAGCAGTTTAACAAAAATAATTCATACCTGACATCCAAAAGGATCGGTGACAAAAACAAGTTTTTTTATTATGAAAAAATAGAAAACGAACGAATATACTGACTTTTAGTGGTATTGCTTTCATGGATCATACTCATGGAAAACTGTAATCGACCGACTCTACATATGATTAATACTGTAGTGGTGGCAGTGGTGGGATGTTTTATTCAGATTTTTTATAAGAATATTTAATTAGGTAATGTTGCCAGCATTCTGGGCACTCTTCCTAGGGACAGTAATTTGGATGCAGTTTTTTATATTTAATTAAAAAAAAAAATCAAGTAGTTGTTACATTTTTACCTTATATTAATTGTTACATGTAATTTAATTTTAATTGTAATTTAGATGTTAATAAACTTTGAATATCGGATACGTTAAAAAATAGTCCAATGGACACAAACCTGAATAGTAATGCACTGTAAATGTTGGCGTGAACCTAATCCTGCTGCCGTGCGTGCTGTATTCATAATAATGTGTCGCAATTTAAGATGCAATATATTCTACATACGTAGAAAACATGTAGATTTTTATAAATTGTACACGCTTGAAATTATTTTAATATGTACGGTTTTATTTAAGGTTCGCCTGAAAATTCAAAGTTTTTTAAATGAGACGTCGCGTTATCGGAAGTTTTTCAAATCGCCCAAAAAGTCTCCGAAAAGTTTTAACAAGTGTTATCAGATGATAATAAAACTGAACAAATGCCTTGGCTAAAAGCAATTGCTATCCATTGACAATAGGTGAGTATCGCTTAGCGTATCACCATGGTCACCCATCCAATTGCCAATCCCGGCTAGCGTTGCTTAAAATTATAGGAATCTGCAATATATTGGCTATAATCTGCGAACATTGCGGGGCTATAGGTATTTTTGACCTTCCCAATACGGATTTACCAGTTTATCAATTTCAAGCAATCTAAATGCAAGTTAATTAATCATATCCATGTACAGACTCACATTAGAGTTCCTGATACGAAATGTGTTAATTAATTTGTCATTATCTAAAATTAATACCACCAATCATTCAAACTGTCAACGAACATTAGTTGACCACTTAGAACAGACGCAAATGCATTAGAAAAAATAAGTGAGTAGTTAGCTGGTGATTAGTAGGTAGGTAGGTACTATTTTGTTGATAAGATAAAGATATTTTTGAATTATTCTGTACCTACATCTATTAGCCTTTGAGAACCACTGTTGAACATTGACCTCTTCTAATGAAGATTTTAGCCAATACCGCTTGACATGTGTGTTGGTAACTACACTAGGTAAATAGGTATGGTTATCACACGGAAGGCGCTGCTGTCCATCTCATTATCACGCTGAAGAAAAAAAGAAAGAAGAAAGGAATAAATAAGAAAGAAATAATATTTTTTCTTCCTTTATTCTTCTTCATGGTCATGATCTTTTGTCGCCTCCTACGACACCCACTGGAACAGAGGGAGTTCGATTAAAGACCGACACGACAAGGCATTCGAATTATAATCAATCTAAATTAAATTACAAAAATAGTAGAATCATTATTAAAGTATGTATTGTACTGTGTATTTAAAATATTGAATAGTTTTTCTAGTAACGATAACGCTATGTAATTAATAATTAATAAATTGTAGCTTTGATGCTAAATCCTTTTTTATTTCCTGGTAGCTGCAATGAAAAGTAGAATTAGTCAAAGTGCTTACTATTCACTATTGATTGTTCTTTTATGGAAGAAATATTATAGAAGTAAGAATGACTCCCCTAAATCAAAGATGTCGAAGTTATTAATATAAGATTCATCAAACTTTTACAAATAAAATATTCCTAATGTGTGACGTCATTGCAGACCGAAATGTCACCAGATCATAACTCTAGGAAGCATGAAATTAATATGATACCCTATTAGAATTACAAATCAATTATATTCGGATTTGCGAAACTGATAACAGATATTTTTATGATCTAAGTTAAACCTACTTTATGAAATATCGAATATCAGTCATATCGAATATCCAAAAATGTTTAAAGTGTCTTGATAGGCATCTTCGTTAGTAATTAAAGTTATCTTGATATTAATTCAAGGCTTCATATTTTTATTAATAGGCTTTTTCCTTAGAGGCGGAAACGCATCTACGGCCAACCTCAGGTAAGACTATATTACCATCTTAATAAGCTGCATGCTTGTTTGCTACCTCAGTCTTATAATTGTTGCTAAGAATAGGCACCTTCCTAACCATTACAGTTCAGGATGTTAGTTACTACTTAGACGAAGTCACGGTTAAATATAAAGTTGGTAGAGTCCTTTGTGGTTAGACTTCAGCGGCACCACCGCCACACCTAATTCTGCCTTATAACAGCACTGTTGTATTCTGGTATGTAGGGTGTGGTTAATGAGACATATTTACTTATCCGAGGCGTTCCAACTTAGTCCTCAGGGGTAGCAACGCATTTATGGCGACTATGATCATATATGGGGTTGATTACAGATGTCCATGGGCGGCAGTGGCGACTTACCATCTGGACTGCATGCTCATTTTCTACTTACATCACATATAAAAAATCTACCTAATGTGTAAATAAAAATAAGTCTCTACATATAAATTATTGTGGTTTCCACAACCTTGGGTGTTTATGACAATGTGTTAACACCGTGTCGTGAGATATCCATCTCGCCGTCATAAAATCTACCTGTCCTATAAATCAAGGTTGCTAGACGAATTTTAAGTGAACTTTATCCAGCGGTAGAACTTGTCTACTTCATGTCTTCGGATTTCGTGATGAGTGGTTTTTCCGCGACCAAACGTTTGGGTGGCAGAACTGTTAACGTTTTGATGGTTCATACACAGTCGGTAATATAAATGAGGCTGGTCAAAATTTATCTCTCGTTCATGTAAATACTATTAAATTTCTATTATATACTAGCTGATCCTCGCTGTTTTACCCGCGTTTTAAAAGTAAAAAGGAATACATATTTAAACATAACTGTAATCTCACTCTCCCGTGACGCTAATGTTTTTTTTCCAAAATTAAAGTAGCCTATGTTGCCTTATACCTTCAGCTATCTTCAATGAAAGTTCCATCAAAATCGCTCCAGCCGTTTAGAATATTATCTCAGTCAAACAGACAGACAGACAAAAAAATATGTTGTATTTTCGTTATACATAGGTGCCGTGTATACTTTTATATGCATTGAGTAAAAAAACGATATTTTGAAATCACAAACAGACACTTCAATTTTATTTATTTGTATGGATAAATGTTCTATTAAATTCTAACATTAAATTAATATTCTGTTTGTTTTTTTAAATACTCATCCATCCATTGTAGTTTTTTGTACAAACATTCTAAAAAAATGAATGTACTAAGGATTCCAAATCTCTATCTTACTCAATATCTAAGTTCTAGCTACATATTATAAATTAACATTTTGCGATTTATTTTTTAATTATTGTTAATTTAATTATTAACCTAACCTTAACGTACAACATTTTATTTAAAAAGAACGTTATTTTTCTTATTTAACTCTTAACATACGTTAAATTCAAAGTTACCTACTGCCCACGGATTTGACTGGAAGAGCAATACAAAGCTGTAAATGAAAAACTTAAGAAGTAACCGAAGCCCATAGAAAACACTTATTAGAACTGATAGGACGCATTAGCATGTAATGAAACTTATCAAACCATCGTCATCACAACGTCATTCTAATTAAACTTTTAAAGGTCACTAAAATTTTTATTATACCTACCTTTACCTTACACCGCTTCCTTGGTAAGGTGTAAATAAGAAGATCTAATGGTATGTATGTACCTATGTATGTATTATATTTAATACATGTTTTCTCACGCGGCTCCGACTATAGCTCTGATTCTTAGGTATAGCTTCTGTATTGTTATCGAGTTACTAATAGGCATTTCCCAATTAAATAGTTGTATACAGGTATCTATTGCTAATAATTCCTATAAATTTAATTTGTGGTCAATCACAGATCCATTACGCCTGAGGACGGAAGAGGAACTTCGACCTTCAAGTAATGTCTACCTTTTCTTCTTCAAACCAGAATACTACTTCAAACCATGACACTGCTATGGTGTCATAGGGAATGAATCGATAAAAAAAATTGTTACAAACCAACACCCAACTCCAAGTTATTTATATATTGAAACATGGAAAGCCGCATAATAAAATACCAAATCTTATAGGGACACTCACCATAGAAGGGTGATCCATTGCCCATTAAGTAATAAACCACCAGTCCACCACCCACGTTGCCCAGCGAACCGTTTAATCACATACTAGTTTTGGTTAACTTATGGTAACATATTTTGTATTATGTTACTTATTATAAACATTTTTATTGAGTCAGATTGAGAAGCGGAGATTGAGAAGACGTCGTCTGATACGCAGGGTTCTGGGTTTGATTTCAGACTCCTTTAAAATATTTATTTTGTGAACGTTCATGGCACCAAAAACTAGGAATTCTTGGAAGTGTAAATGAAGATACAGAACGAAGGTGTATTAACATAAAACATTTTATTAAATAATAAAATTGTATCCTGGTAAGTATAATTATCTGTATTTGAACACCTCAAATACCTATGTATGTATATGTAGGTATACAATATAAGAACATAACTATGTACGGTGTAAATAACGTAGAATAGCCGAAGCCAATTTTAGCATTAAGGAAATCCAATTATAAATAGGTACTTTATAAAACCGAAGATCTTAAAGATCCATTTACATAAACGCCAAAGTCTCATTCATTCAATTCATTCAATTAAAAGCTCATTCGTATCATAGCCCAGTTGCTATTAACCGGAGCCGCATTTTTGTAAAATGACCACCGATTTCAATGAACGTTCATGAATATAAATAAACATTCATTCATTAAGCCTTTACATACGAATTGATTATTTCATTTCGAGAGTTGTGGAAACAAGAAGCTGAATAAGATATAATAAAAGTAAATGATTTTTAATTATACATTGTGTAAGGGCAACTGCATTCGCTACTAAAATAAAATTCCGGACCACATTATGAATCTCACAGAAAGTAAATTTAAACTGGCCATTAAACAAACACTGTGCAAAAAGCATACTATAAAACAAGTGATTATTTGACGAAAAAAACTGTGTGGTCTGATGTAGCTCCAACTCCACATGTTGTTCTCCATAACTAAACACCTTCCGAAGTGGTGGTAGAGAAAAAAATAATATTATGGACGTTCAAGAGTAATTCTTGTAAAGAATCTACTTTGAATAACATATTTGTAATTTTGATTTTGAATTAAAATGCTTTAGGTTAGTGGATAGAGGTTAAGATACATTTAGAAATTATTTTATGTTTAAGAAAGCATTTATTTTTTAAATGAGCTACGTTGCGTCGGAAAAAATATAATTATTTTAATGTCTTGTGTAGAGACATAGAATAGTTTCGCATTGGAAAATACTTCCTGAGTCTGTAGATTCAAATGGTTCTTAATTCTTCTGGACTACTAAAAGTAGTTAATAACCACAAAAACTACACAGTAATTAAACCAAGACACAGGATATAATTTTTAGCAACAGAGAGCGAAGGCACTTCCTCAACATGGCACAAGTTGGTACTTATCTGTACTGGTAGATTGATCATGCGAACAACTTTCTTTTCCTTCGCAATGTCCGGAAACCGTAATTAACCTTTGTGTTTCCTGCTATTTTACCTTATTGATGTAACCCATATTCATTTGAGAAAATATTAATTGGCATGAAATGGTCGCGTGCTGTTCATTAACAAGAACAACTTTATGTGACCATATGAATGAAAAGTCTCTATCACCGCTTCATAGTAGATTATATTGATTCCATATAAATATGTGTTGACTGATATAAAAATAGCAGATTTTTTTATGGTATGAAAGTAGCAAACGAGTATGCAGTCTACCTGGTGGTACGTAGCCAATGCCACCCATAGACACCTCTGATCGAGTCCAGATAAGATAAATATCCTGGGTAAGGTTTGTCACAAATCCTTTGGTACCCTTGAAGATTAAGTTGGAATACTTCGAATCAATATAGTACCTTTCAGACCAGAAGGCAGCAGCGCTGAAATCTGCTGTTATGAGGAAGAAATAGGTATGGCGGTGGAGCCGATGGAATCAGTCAAACCCTCGTGTCTACCGTGGTTCTACCATCTATAATAAGTTAAGATATAATGCTATCGAAGAAAATGCTAGATGTAGTTACCTATAAATTTACGCATTTAATGAAGTTAAGAAACTCATATCAGTCAACTGTAGTGGTAAGGATCACACCAATTTAATTCCAATTATTGCATTTAACGTAAAATAATGGAACTTGGCAACGTTAGTCACCATCCTGCAATCTGTGCAATGAGTGCAATCTGTGCAATTGTCAACCCGCAATGGATGGTTGGTGTATTGAAACAAATGAAACGTCGTAAAACACGACCTTACGGCATCGTTAAACTGACGATAAACTGTTCACTTTATCCGTCCCATTGCAAGCCATTAGCGATGAGCGATGAAATCGGCAAATGTATGTTTGATACTTTATGGGTATTATTGCTACTTTGGTTAACAAAATTCGAAGACATTTTTAAGTAGACCTACCATACATTATCCCTCTAATTATATATTATGTATTTGCTCAAATGCCCTGTTATGTAGAAAACATTATAAAGTTTGACGCACGCACCTAAGTTGCAAACATACGAACTTTGATCATAATTTTCTGTATTTATACTTAACCAGCAATGTACAATGAAATTGATACTTAATTATGTGTTATTTAGTTGCAAGTTAATTAAAAAAATTGTAACTCTTGTTACATCTTGGTACTTGTTACTCTGTGGCATTGGCTCTTGTAATCTTAGCCCCTTGTATTGCAAATGTCCATGCATGAATATGACTGGTTTTCACTTGGTAGCTAGACCCAATTGTGAATCGTGAATGATCTAAATTCTATTTAAGAATGGCTACTCGTTTATCGCCGGCGGCTGAGCGATCAGGTTGAATGCCACCTTATCCTAGCGGGAAATGATTATTGCGCGTTCTCAGACAAATTGATATAACAATAATCGATATTAATAAACAAGTCGTAAGAAATTCCTGTCTGTGGCTTGAAGTTATATATAGTGATATAGATACATAGATACATACATACAGGTCCGCGTTTAATCGGTTATGGATTTTATATCTATAATTGCATGTAAAGTATTTTAAAAATCATAATAATATATAAAGTATTTTTTTTAATAGAAATTGATTTTATTATAGACAGTAAAATTACTTTTACTGATTTTAAATTAGTAGTTGAAAATCTGTTGACATGTAGGTACCTTTCCTACTTTTGCTTTTCTACCTTTTCCTAAAAAAAACGGAAATGTAGAGACAAGCGCTAATAGCTTTAGGATGAAACAGCTCTGAATTTCAGTGGAAATATATAAATGCCGGCTAACTTGTAGATGATGCGACCTCACACAATACAAATATAATCCTCGGAAATGGACACAGATGCGTCATCTTAACAATCGGTAACTAAAACCTCTGCTTACCGATTATTAAGATAAGAAGAGCGGTAGAACCAAATCGCTTACAAATTAGAGGTGCTCGTTTGCTACTTCCATTTCATAAAATAGTAGTCTAATTACCCGAATTCCTATTCCTATTCATAAGGAAGGTAAAGTTTTTCGAACGTATGTAGGTAGGTATGTTTGTACAATTGTACATACATATATCCGTTTCATTGGCACGCCCAAACAACTTGACTGATTTTAACATACATATGTAGGTAAGAGATGTTCTTGGATTTGCCTCAATTGTCGTAGTAACGAAGACTGTAGGTACTTATAATTTTGGAAATAACGCCTGAAAACTGAAATAAAACATGCGGAAGGTACGATTATCTTTTAATTAATAAATATTTTAATCAATTTAATTTTACCAATATGGTTATCATAGTCAGTTAATTTTAACAATCGGGTTTGTTTTTAAGATAATTTAGTTTTATTTACTTTAACATTGCTATTAACAGTTGCAATGTAGTATTCCGGATATCAATCCGTTAGTTTGAGCTTAAGACCTGGCACCGTTAACTTCATCATATATTTTAATGGATGAGAATCATCTTATCGTAGACACACCGACCTAGGTTGAGAAATCGAGATTTAAGATATCAATCAGGTTTTTATCTCAGTGTCCTATGTATGCACAGAAATTGTACGTATAAACTTGATTGATAATAAAATCGATTTTTCTATGCTAAGAAAACATCGCGAAAGTTTATAAAATTATATTAGGTACTGAGGTATTTTTTCAAGTAAGTATACCTACGTAGATAACGAAATCCTAACTATAAGGGTCGGCGAAAATTTTTGAAAGATTTACTAGGGCGATTGTGATAAAAACTACAGTCTTGGAATATTGACCCTGTATAATCATTTATATTTTTGTAATAATTTTAACTATTAGAAATGAATCAATATAATTATGCTTTTCATTTCATTTCATGCTAAAAGAAAATATTGTAAGTAAACCTACATAGCTGAGAGATCTTAGAAAAATGTCAGTCGTACATCAAGTCTTAGTCTTGAATCATTTTCTAGCGAGGTGGATTATGACCTAATACTTTTCATTTATGGATGAAAAGCCATGATCGTAAGGGGTTCCGAAAAAGGATGAAGAAGATATATGCTTTAGATTGTCTCAGTAAAGTTGCTACCAAAATCGTCTCACGTAATAATTGGATGCCTCCTTCTTGCCTACAGAACCATTTACAATTATAGATATTGTTTATTGCGTTTATATCTTTATCTTATATTACCCTTGCTTACAACTTTTATGGCTGTAAAATTAAACATAATAAATTAAACCCACCACTATCGTAGGTGTTCCTGTACTGTCCTGTACCCGTTTTATGTTTTCAGATAACCTGCCATGCGACATCCGTTCCTCTGCTGTGGGAAAAGCGGGCAGGTGTCACTTATCTCCAAAGAAATACCTCCAAGGATACACCTAATTATTGTGCACTTACCAACCAAACTCAACCTTAAGTAAATAGAAGTATAAGATGTTATTGTACGCTAGTAGGTTTAACTTGAGACGTGATTTCTTTGAGCCCTGTAAAACTAAGTGCAGAGTATCAATACAGTCATAAAACAGTTTTTTTTATGATTGAAGTAGTAAACGAGCATGCAGTCCACCTAATGGTAAGTTGACCGACATAGTTGACTGATATGTAATCAACCCCACTATGATAACAATCCTATCTAAGGTCGGCCACATATGCATTGCTACTCCTGAGGACTAAGTTGGAACGCCTTGAATAAGTATGTCTCGCTTACCACACCCTTCAAACTAGGACACAGCAGCGCTGTTATAAGGCAGAAATAGGTGTGGCGATGGTAGTACAGTATTGCTATTGATACATCTGAACGATACAATCAATTCAGAAGTCGCTAAAGACTAAAGTTTTGTACCGACACGAAACCTTACAAAATCTAAGAGATCATATCTAAACCACATCCACATTTCGCGTCATTGAAATCTGCCCAAAGTGTAAAAAACGTGTTGGGTTACGTAAAGCCAAATAACTGCGAGAAAATTTTGTTTAAGCTTTAACTACCGACTTCTTATGTGTTAGGGAAATAAGTAAGTATACGATATTACAAGCATATTATCGCATAATTGATATATTTTATTATGTAACGAAAATTTATTGTATAACGAAATAGTATAGTTAGTCTTGAGTAGCGTTACTTCTCGTGGATATCGTAAGACACGACTTATTGACAAAATTCAAGAGACGGACCGCAGTGGCTTCTTGTAGGTATAAGATCAACATTTAATAGGTATACGTTCACGAATAGGTCATAAAAAACCCCTACTAACATATAGGTAACCACCATTTAAGCCCTTCTTTCATCATAATAATATAAGGGGTGAAATATCAAAAAAGTCTTTTCTGTACATCATAAAATGAACCAATAGTCAACACTTCATGACTCTAGTTTTAGTTTAAGCGCTGCGATGATTACTATGATTAGTCAAAAATATCCTGTCCCTTTTTAACACGGGTTTTATATATAGATTTGATATTGACTTTGTATCTATTTTTAGATAGCAAATAGCTCCGGAAGTTCGTAGCTAGTTCGCAGTCGCACGAAGTAGTTGACAGTATATCTGTGGAGACTGCCCATTTTCCTGCCGTCTGTCTTCATTTCCTCCACCGTCCCTTGGCTCTCACGGTCTTACTATGTCGTGACGTCACATCGTATGACCCATAGTTATTGGCTTACACGTGTCACCATAAGTATTATTGCTTTAAGACTGCATTGAGATAGCTAGAGTGATTCAATAACTATCTTTCTAAGTTTTCGATTTCGGTGGGCAAATTTTATTTGTGTTCAAAAAACAATTTAAATTTTAGTGAACTTTAATCGAAAAAATGAACTGATGGAAGTTCAAATATTTTATTTTACATATATTATTTTATTATTCCGTTGGTACCCAAAAAGGTTGCAAAATATGAAGATCAAATCAGAACAATTTGTAATTTTTCATATACCCATTTTCAGATATATTTAATCAAACATAATAATGAACAAGATTGCAGGTAATTAACTACATCGCATGAAATAAAAACCAAAAACAAAAATTATCATAAATACATGAAGCTTTAAGCAATCTCTCATCACCTCCGATTATTGAATCGAAAGACTTTTCTAAACTCATCAGTTTTCACAACTAATTAATACTAGTCAGTTATCCGTTAAGACTTTAAGACGATAGCCACACGTGTAACGGGGCGAGCGTGGGAACCGCGCTCCCTCGGGACCTCGGGATATTGTTTCTTGAGCACATGCCGGCACACTCACATCCTAGTGTGGATACGCCGTAGAATTTAAATTGGTAACGCTTATATAAGCGTATGTTATTTTTTTTTTTTTTTTAATCCGTTCAGTAGTTTTTGTGATACGCAAATATATCTTTGAAGATCGCTGAACTTAATTAGACCCCCTTATGTTTGAGAGTCCGCGGTATAAAGAACTCAAACTTCAAGTAAAATCGTTGTCATCAATCTCTTCTTACAGTATTCCATTTTTATAATTTATACACTTCTTTTGAAATAAACGGCCTATCAAATTTAAAAAATAGATTTATTCAAATCGGACTAGTGCTCCCAGAGATTACTCCGTTCATAACATAAGTATAGATAATTAGATATAGATAAGTATGATGTGTTCTCATCGTGTTCTGTTGAAAGGTTATGGAATGTACGTCACTTCCTATATATATTACATTACTTTAACTATATTTTATCAGTTAATAAAGTTATAAAGTAACGTTTAAGCGTTAGGTGTAATGCAGTTAGTTAACATGTCACTGTGACATATCTGGCCCATTTCACGCCCCACTGTTAGCTTCATTATTACGCCCACCGGAAATGATTATACAAATTAATCGACTTCATATAAGGCCAAAGTTTGTAATAGGATATTATAACTAAATTAATTGGAAATTCTAAGAAGTTTAATATTCATCCGGATAAACACTGAGATTCAGGGTTGCCGGTGGTTTCATAAAAATGATATTTCGAAAATATGCGCTGCGGTATGTTCATTAATCCTACAGCCGTTTAGATTGTCCAGCTTTACCCAGCAGTGAACAGGGGGGGGAACATTACCCTTAATGGGGGATTTCTCCGATATTTATCGCTTCAGGCAGTGTTGGTGACCGCAGTAGATATAGAAAAAATATAGTTTTTATTTCAAAAAAATATCGACACTATAAAAGTAGGTAGGTAGGTATTACAAATTAAAATTATATTACATTTTTAAACACGGGTCCGCGGACTCCGCGGGGCTTAGCTAGTAAAACTAATGAAGGTCGATCCCTATATTTCTATCGCAGCTCCCGTTTGATTGAATACGCGTCCCGCATAAAAGGAAGATTCGCCATCTGCTCTCCGCTCTAATAACACAGAATCATAACGTCCCCGATTTAGAACGTGTAAACAGCTTGGGTAATAACCATTTTTTGTATATCATATTGTAATCTACTACTTAAGGAAAGGAAGACAATAAGAAAAGTTGTTAGAATACCTTAATATGTTAGGTACATGTTTATGTCTGTTGATTAATCATTTGATTATTGTAAGCTTTAATACTACCACCTACTACCATTTCATTAGAAGATAATTTGTTTAAAAATGAAAAGTAGGTAAAACTATAAAATGTAGGAGCAGAGATTTTTATTAAAATCACGTTATATGAAAAAGTACGAAATAAGGTACCTACCTATCTACAGAAATAAAAAAAATCTGTGCATAAGTATGACTAAAATTACTCTATAGGTATGTTCTTTTTTAACAGTATTCATTTAGAAAACCTTAAATAGGTGCTAGTCTACGTCGTAGTTAAAAGAATGTTTTTTTATCTGTAATTAAGATTTATGCAAAATAATGTGAGTGAAAAACCTAAAATACACCATCACTACACATATAAAACAAAGTCGCTTTCCGCTGTCTGTCCCTATGTATGCTTAGATCTTTAAAACTACGCAACGTAATTTGCGGATTTTGATGCACTTTTTTTTAATAGATAGAGTGATTCTATAGGAAGGTTTAAATGTATAACATCCATTATATAGTAGGGAAGTGTGCGAAGCTGAGGGCACAAGCTAGTAACAACTAAACCAAAAATAAACTCCAAAAACTCCTTGCATTTTAATTTAAATTACACTACCTACGGAATTAAAACTGTCAGATAATTCCGCTCTTTATAATGTCATGCCATGTTTTTATAAAGACCCAATTTTATGTTACCATATACTCGGATTTTATGACTCTATTCGCTTCAGACTTGACCGTGTTAAATAAATTTAACAAGTAGTTTGCCTTATCTATATGAGTCACCAGTTTAAGTAAATTATAGCCATGAGGAATATACGTTTATGATATATATGAATAATTAATAAGCTATCGATGTATTTAATAAAAAGTATACTTTAATATCTTTATGTTTTTAACATTGTTATTATTTTTCTCTACCTTTTAAACGTGTTGTTTTGATTCTAAAATCATTTCTTTTTGTTATTTCTAGATCTGTCTTTATTGTTCTGAATTAGACACTAATTAAATCAAAACTATTTTCAATCATCATATTTTTCCAATTCTTATTTTTCCTTTGTTGAAAATCAGAAACAGTATTATTAAATTCATTACAAAACCTGCCTATATAATGTAAATAAAAAAAAACTGACGCGGGAATATTCCCTGATAGCATTTCTTAAAAATCATCAGAAACCTTATTTTTTTATATCCAGATTCAATAGCAACATTTAACAGTAATAATTTTTAAAGGGCAGCATTATATTCTTCAAATGAACGGCCATTACCCAATCGATTATAAGCTTCGGTCATCAATATGCAATTTTTTGAATACGAGTCAAAACCGAAAACAAGGTTCCAAATAACAGAGTCCAGTTCAAAACCCACGTGTCCTTTATAAAGATCTATTATTACCGTCAAGTCGAGTAGGTAGCGGCGTACGCGCTCATAATTGTATTAATCATTGAACGCGACCGGCAGACGTCGATTTTCTTCAACAAAGTGCTCTTGTTTGTTTTTTTCGTAAGGAAGTCGGCCGAAGGTGAACCGTGGGAACGCCGGGCGGGTGCACTTCCCAAAACATCGACGCACGGCAGCGACTCCGACGTGCGCTGGACAAAAAGAGACAAAACACCCTACATTCTTCACGCCAAACAAGGACGGGGAACATGACGTGTGCGCGCCAAGCGACAGCTTACAATCGCGTGATCATCTACAAGAAATAATAAAACGGCAATAAAAGAAACACGAGACAACGGTAACCGTGGCGCGCGCGAGAGAGTGAGATAGAAATCGGTGGCCGAAGGACTGCGCGCGCGCCGCTCGAGTCACCGACGAATTTCAAAGATCAATGATCGATGTGATAAGAGTGAGACGCACGACGTGCCACGAGTGGTACAATCATACGGGTAGACAAGGAGGTAAATAGTACATTCGGCATGTGTGAGTGAAATGACGATAGGTTTGGCTCGTGGCAGTTATAACACACGAGCCAAGAATTTCTATTGCGCTAACAAAAGGTGGCGCTGTTTCAGATAGATACGTTTCTGTTGTTACAAATATTTTCTAGATTTTATATGAAATGAATAATGTTTTACAGCAATATGTAACGAAATATGTGTTATAAATATATTGTTAAAAGATCAAGTAGATTTCCTATAGTTCACTAAGATCCCAAATGCTTTGTGAGTACAGCGCCATCTAGTGATGAATGATACTTTTAGTTCCGTCTTTTTTAACTAGATGGCGGCAGTAGTATCACGGTGCGAGAAAATTATTTAGTGCTGAAGTTAATTTTAATAAAGCTGTCAAAATATTATTTTTTATAAGATTACGATTTGTATATGACTAATTAAACATTTGGTACATTGGAAAGTAATTATTTTGGCATACAAATCATAACACTCTTGACGCTTAATTAATGTGTAATTGGCTACCTACCTATGTAATTATTTAGGTATTATCTATACCTATAGAAGGTTTAGGTATGTACATTTTTGAAACTTAATAACAGGTAGCTGAACCCCAACTTACAATGTTGGTCAGTCACTTATCAAAACGATAAGCGTTCTTCACTGACTGGCACATGCCTTCGCATTATCGATGAAAAAACATATTAACTCATCGGTACGTAGGCAGGTCCTGCAAGATTCGGCTGGCGATATTTATCTTATGTTAGGGCTACGAAATTTCAGAATTGCTTTAAAATTTACTAATGTATAGCTACTAGTTACAATTCATATCTACCAGTTAGGGCACCTAGGTAGAGTACCTACTCTACCTAGGTGGTGAAGATAGGAATAGGTACCTAGCTATACTTGCCTTCTTTGATACTCGGAAGCAAATAGAAATACGGCATTCCCTATGTCTAGTTGGATAGTTTAAATATTAAGCAAAACCTACTGTCCCAAGACGTCGTTGTAAATACCTATTGATGTTTGCCTGTAGCAGAAACAAAGGTCTACATACCAAAAATATTTGATAATTCGAAAAGGATTTCATATCAAATACATGAAAATAACAATGCAGGTAGAAGTCACCAAATACATTACTTACAATTTAATTTATTTACAATTTAAAATTGTAGAGTCGCTAAAAATCTTTCTATTAATAGTAATGGTTCGACTCCGAGGGAAGCTACGTCAAATATATCTACCTATTCCTGTCTTCCAGCTAACAGCAGCGTTAACCCTCTAATGGTATGAAGAGTGTGATCAGGGAGACGAACTTCTCCGAGGCATTCCAACTTAGTTCCCAGGAGTAGCAACGCACCTGTAGCCAACTCCAGGACTAATCTTATCTGGGTTTGATTAGGTAGGAATATAAGTCCAAGAGAAGCAATGGCTACTTGCTATCGGATGAACAGTATGCTTGCTTCCTGCTACCTATAGGAGGTAGGTATTGTAAAATGTAGGTACCAGCCCTATGTTCAACCGAACACTTTCCGCTTTTCACAGCCAATCCGTACCCCACATTGCCGTTAATTGCTCAAAATGCCATACCTCACTGAGGAACTCATAAATTAGTGCAAATAGGTCGAGAGTACCTGTTTCGCTGATTGGGTCATTTGCGATCTGATATCGATATGTAGATACGATAACGCGTCCACATTATTTATCCAGCTTTAATTGATAGAGTTGTCTTGTATTGGGAGCGATTTAAAGATAGAAAGGTACCAATACATACCTAATTATAGGTAGGTGACATACCTATTTAAGTAGCTAACTATCTTGCAAATAACTTTGCATATCTGTTGGCAATCGATTTTGTGTAAATGATAACATTATCGTGACATCCTGAGTTGTTGAAACTATAATTTATTTGTCCCAGATTCGAGTCCCAGGTACGCTACACCTAAAATGTTTGCGTCTCAGAAATTGATTAATCAGCAGTGGACAATAATGGATTGATGATAATAATTATTTTAATGAACCACAAACATTAGTTTTACTCCAACTCTACCTATTATTATTAGTGCGTGTTTCAAAATCACTAGCTTCCCTACTATCAAACTAGCCAATGAACGAATCAAAACACGTAAGTAAACCACACAACAACCATGGTAATTTTCAAATTCAAACATCATAAAGATGATATTATAATTTTACACGCAACACCCATATCTAATTCTTATTTGATAAATGAAACATTAGTTTCTTTTTTATCTGACCCATCGCACTGATTGTTAACTCTATGTCTAATACAACTAACGACAAAACAAAACAATAGCCGAATTTAGAACGCATTCGATTTGAATTTGAAAATAGAAGTTAGGTAGGCGTGCGCGCGGATCGCCGCGTTTCTATTGGTCATCTGTTCGCCAATCAGGGAGCGAGGCAGCGCTAGGCGTGCAGAGCTTTTCCAAACCACTCGTTTGGGAAAATCTGTGCTATGCTATTTATTGTTTTAGCGCTTTTATATGAATGATAGAAGTCGTTTTGTTTACAGCGAACAGATGTGTAGGTGCTGATTATTTAGTATACCTATCTAATGTTTAATTAATTTTAGATGTCGCACACGACTTTTTAAAATCACTCGTTTGGGAAAATCTATGTTATTTATTGCTTAAGCGCATTTTTTTGAAAAATGTAAAGCGATTTGTTTATAGCGAGCAGATGAGTAGGTCCTACCTACCTACTGATTATTTAGTACCTACGTCTAATTGTTTTGTTAATTTTGGGTGTTTAATAGAGTCGTGCAGGACTTTTTCAGATCACTTGTTTGGGAAAATCTGTACTGATGGCTACTTATTGTTAAATGTTACTTTTTAGCAGAATTATAACAGGCAGACAGATGTGTGTTGGTTTAGAATATATAAGTAATGGTTTTATTCTTTTTGATGTTTGATAGAGTCATGTACTATTTCTCGAAGCCACTCATTTGGTAAAATCTGTGCTAGAGACTATTTTTTAATGTGAGTGGTATTGTTTTGTTTACATCTCATACATCTTACATTATTTATCGAATGATTGTATTATGGTGCTTTTGGATGCCTGAATGTGTTTCGACGAAGTGATGTGAAGTTATCTTTTTATGCAAAATAAAGACAAATAGACGACAGTTATAGTAGGTATAGGTTATGAATTCATTGACTAGCCACTTATTTCAAGAAAATTCTATCATTATATATTTGTCAAAAAAAACTCTTAGCAGGTACACAATAAGCTTAATAAATCAAATTGGGTCCTATTGAGTCAACTAGAATAAAAAATATTTTTTCTCCTAATTTCGATTCGAATTACAAAAAAATGTGGCCAAATCCGAAATTGGGCCTTGCCCTAATGCCCCTTTGCTGCACAAAGCAAAACCCATGCATATTTGAACAATAACAATGAACCACCTGTGTAGCGATTTTTTGCCCTCAAAAATATATTTGACCCTATGCATGTTTTTTCATGACATTGAGTTATTTTTTCTGACAAAGAATAATATCAAATTTTAGGGTAGTGGAATTATTATTCATAGACATAAGTAGGTACATAATCACTCCTACCCTTCAGGAAAAAAGACTTCTTAAGTAGGTAGGTAATTAGATATAGGTAGATATGCACGAAAAAAATGTAGCAGTACCTAATAAGTGTCTAGGCCATAGACACTTATTAGGTACTGCTACATTTTTTTCGTATCTACCCATAGACGGTAGGGTAGATACTGACTACTTAGCATAACTACTTAAGTAGAGTAGTAGGTACTTAGTTACCTACTACATTGTTCCTTCATAAAAACACAATCTCCAACCGACACAAACATTATTTACTTAACGGGAATCGAACCCATATTAGTATTACTTCCTCAATCGTCATAATTGAAGCCGTAAGTACCTTTATTAGTGGAAGCCAATTACGCAAAAAGTTGAGTCGACTTGGTAATGAAAAAAAAATAAACCTTGATACTGTTCAAAAATGAGGAACGAGGTGCTCTTGTCCGAAAATTGCGAAATTACGGAGGAAAGTGGTCGGTTTAAATGCAAAAGAGGGGGCAAAATGCAAAAAAGTGCAAATGTACAGTCACACCGTGGGAGAATCGGGCAGGTGTGTATGATAGCGGGAAACGGCGTACAGTCGCGTCTAAAAAGATATTGTTTGCGCAAAAAGACGGCTTTTTACTATCAATGGGCTTATTAATGGCGTAGGAGGTAATGAGTTTACATTATTTTTGGATTTTATCAACGTCTTTAATGGGAATTGGTGCGTATATTGTTTTTGTTTTTTTTAGGAAGTTCAAATGTTTAAATTTAGCTTTGAAGAATCATAATTTTGTTACCCACAAATATTAAAACTGAATATGAAATTGTCAAATGGAATACTAATTTCATCTTTCTAATAAAGTATTCCGAGATATCAACGAATGATTTCTTTTCACGTTGTGTTGTAATATGAAGCCTACACTTCATAGTTTGCAAAAATGTCACGATTAGTTATGTTTTGATACATAGATTTATAGATTATACCTATGTAGTAGGTGTGCCTACCTATGTGTGAGTTTCTTCTATTTGTGTTGGGATTTTTTTTTCTCCAATTCGAATGTAAGAAAATCGAATACCTAACATTTTGTTTGGATTTCCGCCTTCATATCATTAATGTATTTTAATCATGACTGTACCATATGCGATATCGTATAGTTTTTGCGGTCATATTGATTTTTAATTAACACTCGTTGAGGTAAATTGCAAAAAGATTATAACCGACCTCAACAGTTGTTGGACACGTAATGTCATTTATCGGCTACTATCAGCAAAAAATAATTTTGTTCAATAAGACTCGTTAAGATTAATGCAATTAATTATTTTTATTAACAGTCCGCTCCATGTTGCATGTATGCTAGATATTAATTTTAGTTTATTGTTATCTGGCTGTTTCATAAAATTAATAAGTTGGTTTTGTTTATTTTATTCAATTGATAGTAATCAGGTATGTAAACCTTTCCATTTTTACGATTCATTTTATAGATACAATGAGGAGATAATGCAAATTTTCCTTCTGTTATTGTTTTTTTTTTTGCTATGAAAAATAGGTAATTATTGTGTTTTTACTCTTTTGAATTAATTTAGGTAGATGCTATTATATAACATCTACTTTAATATAAATAATATTATAGCATGTCGTGTTACTATTGATTAGCACCGATCCCTGTGGATGTAGGAGATAACTAAAAGACAAAATCCAGAAGATGGGAAGACATCAACACGCTCTGCTGGCACCAACACGCTTGACAGGCACGTTGACTATTGGCAAAACATCTTCTTTGTCTAGCAGTGGACCTCAAAGGACTCATAGATGAATAGAAATGTAATATTTTGCGTTTCTGTAGTTATATTTAGTTTATGTAGTTTAGGTTTCTCTATCAAAACATCATGAGGAAACACATCTGAAATTTCTTAAAAAAAACTTCTCAAAGGTGTGTGAAGTCTACCAATTCACAGTTGCCCAGCGCGGTGGACTAAGGTCTAAAATCCCTCTCACTAAGCGGAGACCCGTGCCCAGCAGTGGGACAATAATGGGTTGACGATGTTTATATAGTAAGAGCGTACTTTGTCCTACAACCTACTTATTACTTCAAGGCATCAGATAATTCTAGAAAGATCTCGTCGATCTACAACATAAACCTTAAGGCTATCATTATATCTAGTTAATACCGCAATTAATTAAACATGTCCGAACATGCACACGCGTAAAGCCAATGATTTGTCAGTGCCTGGGCGTCCATTGTCTACGGTATCCACAACGGTAAAATACACTGCAATTTATTCTGTACTTATTTGGTACCTACTAATATAGGGTGGGCTATTTTTACCAAAAGCGTAGGTACCTCCAAATAACTTTATTATTTTCGTACTTTTTTTTTTGCTCTATATTTTGTTATTGGTTGTAACAGGTTAAACGAGAAGCCTAGTAAGTTCAATTGGGTTTATCAAATGTTCGAAAAAATGAACCGGCACTGTTATGCATACATCTTACCTACCTATTAACGAATTAGAAATGGATTAGTTATGTGCCTATCATTTGTTTTAGCGGTGAAGGGCTACATCTGAGAGTTCTGTAAAAATAATAGCTAATCTCATTCGGAGACACCACCTAGAGGAGTCTCCAAAAGAAGGTAGGTACATGCAGCCTATTATCATATGAATTACCTATCTGCCTACTTAGTATATAGTCATAAAGGTATCAAGATTATTTAATTACCTATACAAATAAAATTAATTCCGTCTTATTTTACTTATCTCAGTTGAAAATACATATTTACTTAACGGTAATTTTCTACAACATACATAAAATATAAAAAAATGGCACCTTCACACTCAAACTAAGAACAGTTATCTTTAAAACAACAAAGCAACAATGTTGTACATCAAGTCTAAATAGGCACACCCTGTAGCGACCAACCAGTCCTGTTTCACTCAATTATACTTTATATCCTATTTTTACTATTTGCGTCGATTGTGCGTAAATGCGTGACCAATTCTTTTTGCTCAGTATAACGGAGGTCCTTATAAACAGTACGTTGTGCTTTTTATCGGGTACCGTTTTCAGAATGACAACTGAAGGCTCGCTTGTATGATAATTGGGATTCGTTTAAGGCATGATATTACCGGGTCAGTAGTGGTTTCTATTTGCGTTGCGTACCTAATTATGCAGTTTATGGATTTCTATTTGTAGGTGATATTAATTGGAAATAGATGTGGTGGTTGTTTTTAGAATGTACAAACACGTCTGTTTCTTATTTTATGATTATGTTCTCTCTGGTCTGTTTGCACAACTAAAACTAGGGTATCGTCCGCTATATTAGTATAATATGATGTGGAGTGAGTACATATACCAACCTTAGGCAGATATATATTTTGAAAAATTGGCTAACGGTTGCCGATTTGTTTTAAATAAGTACCTACTACTAATGAATCCATCTACCTATCTAATTAATTATTACACATACTCGTATCCTATACCGATTTAAAAAAATCAAAAATAAATTACAAGCGGGACTTTTAATTTATATATGTATATCTAATTTTATAGTAGCTACCTAGTAGGTATGGTACGTTGCTGATTAGATTCCTGATATGCAAAAATATAAAAAGTAATTCAAAATTATGAATGGGGGTGGTCAATGAAAATAATAATTAGGTGCCTATAACATAAAATGTCGATTATAATTATGTATAACAGCAACAATAGGTATGCCAAGGCACGTACCTCAAGGCATTAGGGTCGTGCCACATCGCCGATGACGCGTGACGGGCGAGATAAGCACGCACCAATACAATACAACCTCTATCTATCACTTTGTAAGTCATTTGTATGCAAGTAGAATAAGTAGATCCGCGCGCGCACCCGACCGCACCCGAGCTTAGCCGAAGATGCCCGAACGCGGCCGTGGGAAAACGCGGCAGGTGTTACCGATCCGAAGCACTTCTTACTGAGTAAACACTCAACGTATACAAAATTATAACCGCCTCGAAGCGTCTGTGTAAATGGAAAACATATTTTGTGTGCTTAATGATACTGCTTACTTTTTTGGTACGACGGTTATCAGACGACAGCTTTTTTTGCGATGCTTTTGAAGGACTAAATGTGGCGTGTTTTATTTTAGTTTGTATTTATTGAGTCACCCTTAATTGGCACGCTTAAATGAAGCACGGTCGTAAAGATCGATGCGTGACCTTTTGCTTGTGAGCTTGTTGGAGTAGGAGTGTATTTACATATATGCGAATAAATATTGCGTGTGATCTATCTCACGAGATATTAATGAAGGCAATGACACGCGCGTAATCCTTTACGTCAATAAATGTAGAGTTAAGCTACTATTTAGTATTACGATAAGAAATAGACTTGGGGACGATAAATATAGTAATTTAAACTTACAAAGTTTTGCGAGCTAATTGTTATCGGGTTCTGGAATAAAATATTGCGGCCATTTGTGACAATTGTGACCTCCTTTTTATGTATCGATTTATGTTGTTGACATTACTTAAGTGCCTGAACGTTGACTTGTGGATATGAATAGTAGAAATAAGTAGGTACCTTCAAGATATCGGTTTTCATACAAAAAATAATGTTATCTCTTTAAGTTTTTCATGCAGTTTTGGAATTGAATAATGAAAAATGAAAATCCTCAGAAATACAGATAAGTGTATAGTACTAGTATCTCCTCCTCCAATGTGTTACAGTTCTAACGTAATAAAACTGCTGAAAGATAATGTAGTATTAGATATCATCACTATATAGTATGTATATAAAAAACTCGTCCGTATGTATGCTTAGATTTTTAAAATTACGCACCGGATTTTGATGCGGTTTTTTTTAGTAGATAGAGTCATTCCAGAAGATGTTTGTATGTAATATGAAATTTATATGTAATTTAACGCGCGTGAAGCCACGGGCAAAAGCTAGTACCTAATATATTAGCTTCTGTACGTATCTATTATAGTGAAATAAGTGGTATATTTGTATCTTTACACGCCATTACAATAACACTTTTTTTCGATATTTGGAGCTGAAGGGATGGACAAACGTACGTGGCTTTTTAATGTTTTTACATAATAGGTGTAAAAAGTTATATTCATATAGGTACCATATTCATACCTACGGTATTTGTGTGTAAAACTATCAATAAAAAAATTTATTTGGAGTTTTTGTCAACATTACGATTTCATTAAGATAGGTGATTTAAGATACCAGCTTTAAAATAGAAATTACGTTTCGTGGGTGGCATGGTTGACTTGAACTTTTATGAAAGTGTGAAATGTTCTTGATTAGAGGCAATTCTGTTTTTATTACTTACTTTTGAAACGTGACCTCACAAGTTGAAATAATCTATACTACCCACGAGCCCTATAACAATACAAATTAAACATAAGTAGTGTGCGATCGTGTGTGTGGGATCTGATATTGACAATCAGTAACTATCCATGGAGAATGGTCATCACTTTTGATGAAATTGTTTATGACGATTTATCTTACATTATCACTCTTAAGTCCTCCATATTTCTGTGTCAAATATTTTTAAGATTATTAGAAGTGATTGGAAGTAAATTAGGGACACAGATTTGTTTCTTATATAATGATAAAGCTCTATAGAAAGCTAAGATTATCGTATGTACTACGTAAGTATTGTATGTACTACCTACGAGTATATACCCACACACAATCAATGACAATGAAAGGTTACCATGCCGGTCTGACGCGCAATGGGTCACGGGTTCGATTTCCGGCCAGACAGACATCTAAATCATGAATTTAGATTTCAGTTCTGGCTCTAAGTGTTTGTGTATTCGTGTATGTATGTGTCCATGGTACCCACGACACCGGAGACAGTCCTACTGTGGGGTTATAAGTATGGAAAACGTTTTAAGTTTTTAATGGAGGAAACTACAGCTACACAAGTTGGATGTTTCAAAAAACTGCTTAAGTACCCAGGCTAATTGTAGTGCATATCCAAAGATTTAAATAAAATCTCTGGTTGTAACTGGTAGTTATCTAGTAATATGTATATAGTTAATAACGTTACAAAGTATATAAGTTAGCTTTCTCATACATTGTATTCTTCTAGCCTTCTCGCTGGAATTGAGACAATAACACCGATACAAGTAGCTATTAGTGTCCCCAGGTGTTCCGTGTAATGATAACGCGTTACCGATCATTTATGTCTAGTGTACGTTTATACTACGTTCACTTGATATGGGTGCAACTTGTACGGCACGGCACTACTTTAAAGGTGGTAGAACCCTATGTAGTTCGACTCCGGCGGCACCGACGCCACACCTATTTCTGCCTTATAAAAGAAGGGAATCTTTGAAGGGTGTGGTTAGGGAGACATACTTATTCGAGGCGTTCCAACTCAGTCCTCAGAGGTAACAACGCATCTGTGGTCAACCTCAGGTAAGACCTTGATTTTATCTGGGTTGAATACAGATGTCCATGGGCGGCAGAAAAAAAAAACGCTACGTAAGTACTTACGTACGATACGTAAGTAGGTAGGTATGTTAGGTAAATCTATTTTGACAGTAGTAGGTAGGTATTGAATCCTAGTCGTTACTCTTAAATATCCTACGAGCATGCAGTCCGCCTTATGGTCAGTGGTCACTGCCACGACCACATCTGTAATCAACCCCATATATGATCACAGTTCTACCACAGCGGCAGAGCAGAACACACAGCATTAATTTAATTGTTAAACTGCAAAGAAATATTTCATGATTCCCACAATAAATCAATTGAAATGATTAATTAGTAACTACGTACTCTAATACATTCATAATAAATACAATTATAATAAAAAATGATATTTTTAATCAATTTTACATAGCTTGATGCCTACCTATACTATACTTATTTATGTCAATTCAAGTACATATTTTATTGATACATGCATACTTAAAGAAACTATAACTATAGATATACCTACAATGTATAATTATGTACAAATCATATAATAAATAAAATTAATATATCTAGGGAGAGTGAAGGGAAAGAGTGGAGCGAAGGCTGACTGCACAAGCACTTTGAATGGTAAAACTTATTTTTTGGCCAAAACACACAGGCCTTTAAGCCTCCTGCAACTTCAACTAGTTCTAAAACAACAACTATGACAGTTATTTGGTAAAACGTTGTGTTCATGCCAACATTGAAATTTTCCACATAAAATTCAAAACAGCGCACTATAATTCATTGAACGGCACTTATCTACCCGTACTTCGTAACTACGCAATCATTCGTGAGAGCAAGTAGACTGCAGACCAATAAGCTGGAAAGAACAGAAATGTCAGATTTTAAAAACGCCTCGTAATAACTACCTTCAGATCTATTACGGGTATCCAATAAAATATAATGGCCCCTAAATTACAGACACCAAACTGCATTGAGAACACCATTTATACAAGAAAAGAGAAAAAATCCCTCTCTTTGCAATTTACTCCGCGAATGGTCACAAGAAACAGTAAGTAGGTGTGTTTCAAAATAATTATTAGGTGTAGGTGTCTGCGAGAAACCAGATAAGCTTGTACTCATTGGATTTACAGCTAATATCTGACTTGTGAAGTCCGGGGTTATGATAATGTTAAGTCGGATTTCAGAAGATATATTTTATATATTTTCCTTTATACTTCCTATTTCTATTTAAATTCTTTCTTGCATTACATACGATGTGTTTTTTTTATTTACTCACAACAGTTACAGTCTTTAAAACTCATTTGTTTTTAAATTAAATAGTAAGAAACCGTTATATTTCCTTAATCTAATTAGCAATAAACAAAATTTGGTTTTATTTCAATTCGTGCAATGCTTGCGCGTGACGTGATATTAATCTTATCACAACAGAAAAGTTTCAGACTTTTATATACGTACGAAGTTACTAATAAGTTCACTAGTGATTGAAATTCGATCATACTTAATCAATATTAAAGATTTTAAAAATTAAGTATTTGTGCGCCAGACAGGATGACATTATACCTCGAGATATTTTACGAGCCAAAAAATATATTTTTATTGGAGAAAAAGGTATTGAAATGTTTTCGATTATCGATCGTTGAAAATACACTAAATATATCCAGACTTCTTCTGTATGACATATTTGTATTGGAGGTCACCACTTATTATGGAGAAAAACCTGTTACCCTGTTTTCAACACATTGCAAATTTACTTATGAGGAATTCCGCGTATTTAAATATAATAATTTGTCTGTAAATTATTGCGGAAATATTCGTCAGTTACTTTAATGGTTTCTGAAACGGTTTTATATGTGAATATTTCTATAGGAAATGCAGTGCGCGATTCCCTTAAGATTAATATGTATGGTGGTTTGCTTAATCTAGCCTTTGTAATTGGTGCAATGGAATGCATTAACTGTTAGTTTACTCAGATTATAGGTAGGTAAGGGTTCAAACTTTTAAGTACACTATTGTTATTCAACATGTAGGTACATATTAATATAAAAGTTCTTAGTACGTACGAAGCGTTAGTGACACCAATATAATAAATAGATATTGTTTTATAGGAACTTTTGATACTTATTCGTATAAGTTTCTTAAGGGTACTCGTGTACCCTTAAGAAATGTATTTTACGAGTAAAAAGTATAATTATGTACCTATGTGCATTATTTTGCAATTTACTACATATCATGGGAATTACTTACGCGAAAATCAATTTTGCCAATAACTATTTTAAAATCGATCAATATCAATCAATAAATAATTATAATCAATACTTCCATTATAAATCCGGATGGACCTTTACAAACCTTTACAAAATGTGAAATTGATAAATAATAATAGGTGTTTTTAATAGGTAATATATGATACAAACCAGGTTTACATATAAACATTTTAAAATTGTGTTTTTGACGATCCACATGGAGACTGATATGATAGACAATGGTCTCTGGGTATCGATTCCCGGCCAGAGAGATGGGTGTGATGTGAGTGTCTGGGTGTTTGTTTATTCATCTCGTGTGACCATGGTACCCGCGACACGGGCGAAAAACCTAGTGTCGGGCTATGAGTGTAGAAAACGTTTTTTTATAAATTTTAAACTTCGATGCTTATTCTCATATTACTTTCATAATACTACGTAGATAACGTGGTATTATTGCTACCTATACACTTACACAGGGTACTAGTGTCCGATCGAAGCTGCGGCATCGACTTCAGTCAGAATAGGACCTTCGATCGGACACTACAGGGTACCTACCTACATGTAAACCTTGCACAAAACAAGGCCTGTAGCAAAAACAATGAAAAGGCCGACCTGACACAATTTAATAAATGAACTTATACTAGTATGTCCATGCCATTAAGATTGGGTATTTTTTATTCGGTTATTGAATATTAAAATTCTCACACAATGAAATCATTTATTTTTCGTACCGCCAACAACGGTAGCGAGAAATAAGGGTGCGTTTCCACCAGAGATGTATGTCATATGCGAAGTAGCAAGTAGTATGCGAGGCTAAGCCAAGCGCGAAAGATTTTTCTTTTTTATCTTACTTCTTACTAATATTATAAAGCTGAAAGTTTGTGAGGATGGATAGATGGATGTTTGTCACTCTATAACATAAGAACGGCTGAATGGATCTAGATGAAATTTGATGCAGACATAAACAGTAGTCTGGAATAACATATAAGCTACTTTTTATCCAAGGAAAGTGTGCGGTTCCCGTGAAATATATTTATTTTGTTTTATCGCCGTGTCAATCTCGCGACATGTTTATTGATTTACTTTTCAAACGCTGGTGAAAC
>DWPV01000259.1:0-33396 GCA_018251915.1 Urbanus proteus proteus | reverse complement strand
GTTTAATAATGGTGGATTGTATAAAAAGTAAAACTTCTAAGCGTTAGAATTTTTTAGATATATGTAGAGTCTTACGTAGCTGTCTGTTAATAATTATTTATTTTATAATGATATATTAGTTGATGAGTTCGATAAAGAGGAACCGTAATATAATCTCAAAAGAAAGAAAGAAACTTTTTATCACATGTGAATCATAACTAAACATTCTATTACTTTTAACGTGCATAAATAGGGAAGTAATTTTGTTTTAAACTATTATTATTTTTATATAACGCTTTAAATAATAATATACGATCTATAGAGAGTTAATAAACTTTGTGGAGAGCATTAAATTTGTTGCATATAGTATCCTACGGGATTAGGTACGTTGATATCAACAAAATAAGATTGACAAGCGTTTAGTGTAACTAAACCCAACTAGGCCTGATTGTTCGAATTTGATAGTGATAATGTTATAAATCTCGGGTATAATTCATGTTTAGATTGGTTATCTGTAAGACAAATCGTCCGTCTGTATCCATGTAGATAGTAAGCGGTAGAAACCGGTACTAGGTAGTCCTACTCGCACAAGGAAGTAGGCAATGCCGGAATGAGGGAAATGTATCTTTGTAGGCATATGCATTGAAATGGTTCATGTTTTTTTGTATAATTATAGCTTTATTAACAGAAAGAAATTAAGAAACAGAATTATTTTAAAATGTGTTATTGTGATGAAAAGTATATATACCAACATGGATTTGAAAAATACATGGCTCGAAATACCCCAGGATAGTTTGTTTTATTATTTGTTTTGTATTTCATGTGTGATGTATGAAACATGTCATTTAATACACATAAAGATGGCATACAAACAATCTGCTAAAAAAGAAATTCTGGCCGTGGATAGAATCTGGAACTTTTGCGTTTCAGAGCAACAACGATATGTTGTTGCTCTACACGCTGCGTCATTAAAAATTTAGTCTCAAATTTACTGTTTTTTCCCTCAAAGTCAAGCCTATATTCAAGATATAGGCTCTACGTATGCTCAGGTATATCCACCGTTAGGTATATACATGTAGTGTGACCTGGGCTGGGCTCTGTAGGGACCTCCTTCACGCGAAAGGGGTTTTACACAAATTAACTGTTCACCGCAATTCACTTCCTATTGGTCAGTAGCAATAGCATTTTAACTCAAAATATACGTGTAGTTAAATAACTAAGTACGTAACTAAATGACTAGTCAGAGTAATATAATAAGTGTAAAGTTCAGTGTTTTAGAAAGGTGATCGTTATACTCGTTAATCATAATGCGTGATTCATTCATCTGAAAATGTTTTCAATCTCTCTACTTATAATATTTATTCTGGCATAAGTATTAAAGAGTGATATGTTTTGTTTCTTTGATTAAATACTAATGTAGCTTTTATTGTTCAAAAGCTTGTCCATAGTTATTTTGGTTGAATAAATTAGTTCGCAAAAACTACTCCTGATCTCTTTTTAGTAGTATCAGATAGTTATTAGATAGTTATATTAGATTAGGTGTATTCAAACTGGAAAATTGGTTCCATAAAATAGGTAGAGTTGAATGGTAAATACATATATGTACTAAAAGCTTGATAGGTCGGTCAATTTTTTTTTCTAATAAAAACATAAGTTTTAATCTTTTGTTACTAAGTAGAGATAAGCAGCAATAGGTACAAAGGAATAATACTTCATCAACCTATAATAGTGCTAGAACATCACTACACAACGCAGAGTTTAAGTATTATTTATTAGTGCATTTATTATATTTTAGCATTAGTTATTTATAGCTATCACGTAATTAAATATCCGTATTAATAGTTGGTATGTTCCGATAGCTACTCAAATTGACTGGAACCACAATTACCGCGGTTGATACGGGACGGACAATAATTTAAAAAATATCTGCCGGTAAATGATGCCATAAATTATATTTAATAATACGCACGCCCAGCCACGGTTTCATGTGCGGAAAGCTAATTGAATATTAATTTCAAAATAAATCTGGTCGAACAAGTCTTTGGTACAATAACTAGTTGGGTTCGACTGGTTATCATAATCCCTAGTTGGATCTAGTGGTCGTATGTATGTTGTTTTATGATGCTTCTCCATTCTTGAAACCTTAAAGGTATCTTACATGAATACGTATTAAAGTATATTTCGATTATGTTAAAAATATGTGGCCTAAAATATATAAAACCCTAACTTTGAATAGGTATAGCAAATACGAGTAAGTCTGTATCTACTATAAGTTAAGATAATATATCTGTATCTAAAAAAAATGCTTCACTTTTTGACGGCTATGATCAATTAGTGAGTTTAATAATTAAACCGTGATCTCTGTACATACCAACTTATTTTTACTTTCACAAAAAAGTTCCATAAATAGAAAACCTACATTGCATGTACCATGAATATAGTGCATCTAATTCTTAATTTAAATTCATGTTCAAAAACTCTGAGACCACTGTGATACACAGTCAGTCTTTAAAAACAGAGTACCTACAGTCCTACAATCTTTTATTAACATCACGTTGACACGGTATATTCTGGTTACTTGTAATTTTAATCAGACAGTAAAGTGCGCCTAATGCTTAGAGCCACACCTCTGGCGTCGGTCATTACAAACACCTTCCGTTTCTTGTAATTTATTACTTTTATCTCGAGCACTGTCGCGGTCACTGCACACAAACAAACATCTCCGACAATAAGACAAATCGACCGATTACGAGACTACCTGCCCTTGGTGGTCCGGCCCATGCAAATCTTACTTTCCTCAGAAACAATTATTACACTCTTTCAAAGAGAGTAAAAGTGTCTTTGTCGCTTTCAATGTCCATTAGTAGATTAATTGCTACGACATTCGCAAAGAAAGTCTTTTCACCAAACACAATGGATTCGAAAGAAATGCATTCGCTCCATTTCAGTTGACCTTCCAAAAGCAAACCATAGTTTTGCAACATTTGGTAATTTTCGCACAAAACACGTGATTTATTGCTCATGCTACGCTATGCCTTTGTTGTAACATTCCAGCTTAAAACCATGTTGTCTTAAGCTTACCGCTTGCGGCGTAATTGTATCGAAATTGAACACTTTTGAGGACCACAAAGGCATTCTTAGAATCGATAATGTGCATTAGATGTTATGTAGTTATTGTTAAGTAAGGTGCTCCATAATAATACAGTACGAGTACCTATAAGTATCAAGTTTAAAGACCTCGACGTTCGCGCGGATGTAAATGTACGCCATAATAGGCTAAGAATAGATCATGATATCATAACGGGTATCTAGTTATCTACTTAGTAATTTTAAGCAGTCTTTGGAGACTCGATTTGAATTTTTCGTTAAAGCTACTAAATTTTGCCGGTTGATATGCAACATCCGTGTGATAAATTAAAATGGAATAATTATGTCGATGCCGGCACGTAAAAGAAAGAAACGGCCAGCGTTTATCAATTTCAAGCATTAATTTACGGCTAGATAAAGGCCACTACACGGCAACCGGTACCGTCGAAAGAAATCTCCATACAAAACATTACTCGGGTGTGTTGAGCGATTTATGCGACGGCTCAGAGCTTGAGGAGCTCAGTATGCTCCTTATTGTATATTATTGTAGTGACACCGACTAATTTGTTGGCCGACTGATGAGCCAACAGCGGGGAAAGAGATGGTTTATGTTTAGAGATCGTTCAAGTATATTAACTTTCAACGTAGAGAGGAAGCAAAGTTTATATTAGCAACACCTACTACGTAATTCTTTTGACTATGAATTCAGTTACTTAAGAATTGATCGGCGATTCCGGTGGTTTATTCAACTCGCTTCTGCACGCATTCCAATAAATCTTTTAAGCGAATTTTAAAAGGAAGTGTAAGTTTACAAATATTTTGAAATACTTCCATCTGGCTGATACGTCTAAGTTTGAAGATACATTTAATTTTTCCCGTTGCGAAATTTGTAAATAACAATTATTCATTTTAAGTAACGCGAATGTCATGCGCCCACGCATATAAACTCCGTTGACAGAACGAAACTGTATTCTCTTTACGTATGTCAAAAAACAGATCTTTGATAATATTTCATTTCGTTTTGGAGCAAATGATATAAATTAATTTTAAACCTTTTTAATATGTCATTTTTTTAATTCTTGTATTAAAGAATAACTAATTAATTATTAGTATTAGTTTCATAATTATATTATTTGTTAATTTAAAGCTATAACTACTGATATGTGATTAAATCTACCAAATTTTGTTAATTCATGCATACACATTAATGTTGCAGGTATAAACTAGAAATATTTGAAGATGCATTAGTAAAAAATGTGTTAAAAAAAACGATTAATTGGCTGAAACCATTGAGTTACCCTAAACGCCTGTTCTGCAGGCATCTCAAGGAATCGTTAGTCACAAATAGGAATTAAACAAATATGAGTACCTAATTACAACATAGGAATTTGTTGAGTAATTATAATCAATATTCGATTCATCTTAAAGTATTTATCGCAATGACTGCATTTAACAAATAATCGTTTTAGTTTTTTGCAGAACAATAAATGCAACACAGTGGCTATCTGTGTCCCAGATATTACACATGTCTGCATCACAATTGAAGACGAGTGTCATAATTAATATGGCATCATTACTTTACAAGTAGAATCGCGATGTAAGGTGTCTTGAAGCGTATTTAATTACTGAACCAATTAATAAAGTAATCGGTCGGCTCTATTGGGACTTTTGGTCTTAGCAGATGGATTTATTTAATCCGAGTTTCTAAGTACATGAGGCCGGTGTATGTCGATCTGTCATGTGGATATGCGCAGGCGCGCCTCTTCTCAGTGTTCCAGACAGTTCTCGACCGCCAATAAAAAGTATTGGACTGTTTTTGATACGTTTATAAAAGAGCTCGTTTGGTGAAGCAACAGGGAATTAGTATATTTTTGTCGTTGTTTTTTTATTAATAAAACAAATTAATAGGACCAAGGCATGGCTGTAAATCATTTTTAAGTTTATTTGTTTTTAGGTCAAAAGTGAAAAATAAACATAGGAAATTATTTTTCCCTTCTACTACTTAGCTATGTTTAGTTATTAATTCATAGAACAAGATTTAGCATATGTGGGGATTGAAAATATTTTAAGATTTTAAATGGTTAAAATTAATTAAATATGTTGATTGAAACATTTTTCAGTATTGCGTAAAACAACTTATTTGTAATAAATTTTATTAATTAATAGGCATAATAGGTAAATACAATAAATCAAGCTAATGTTAAGGTCAATTTACGTTGCCTAATAAATGATATATGTATTCTCATAAAGGTTTATGGGTTTCCGGGCAAATTAATAAAATCAATTTACATAATGTTTTAACTTATCTAGGAAATAGCAGAAATAATGAAAAAATAGGGCGCATCGAAAATGTAAGTAATGTAATTAATAATTTTCCAACAAACTATAATATAACTGTATATACCTATCATAGATATAAAATAAAGTATATTGTATCTAAAAATAATTTGTGTCAACCCTAACTTAGAATGTTCGTATTATTATTTTAGTGTTATTATCTTTGGTTAATCTTGTGGCCCATGATATTACTAATCCCAGGCTATTCGAAACGCATTACATTTAGAAGTGTTTCGTAAGCGGCGTAAGAGTGACATAAACCAGTTAACGTACATTTCGAAAATTACTATTCGCCTATCTTTGTGTCAACCCTACAACTCTTTTGACTCATTGTTAAAAATATAATAATTTGAAACGGAATAAGAATGAGGCATTGTATGAGTAGGTAACCTAATTATCTACTTTCAAAAATATTTCATAAGCTCAGGGGCGATCGTGACACAAGACGGCACGATATTTCAAACAAACATTTTGAAAGCGATGGTGTCAACCTATAATAAATGTAAAGTACCTATTTAATTATTTATGCAAAAAATAATAATAAACTTTATCATTCCAATTACAAATTAATTTTAAAATAAATTTGCTATAATAATTTTAAATCGAATGTAGGTAGGTATACGTGTAATTTTAAATTAATTGAATTTTTGAACTAAGTTCAAAATTTCAAGTTAATTCTAAAATAATTTTAACATTCTAATTTTAAACTAATCTTATTTCTGGCATGGATTTTAGCGTTGCATATTACCAAAATGAGTGTGCTAGATACAGAAATATTTCGTAAACTTGGGCGATCGTGACATGAAACGGTAGTAGGCGCTCACGACATTTCAAAACAAACTGAACTCTCACATGGCAGTATTTGGACGTGTGTTTCTCGCAAGACTTCAGTCTGTTTGAGCATATTTTGACTGGCTAAATCGGTGTGTAAACCATTGTAAATACGCAAATACACTTCAGTTCAACAACATTGCCTATTATTGGAGTGTATACGTTAATTTGTGTCATAATATTTACGTGTTAGATTTTTTTAGTTGATTTTTAGTAGATTACCTACTCTAATAATAATGATTGTACTGGTTTTGTATTTAAAGGTGTGTTTTAATTTCTAAGCATGAAAAAAGAATTAAAATATTGTACAGTAGATAACAAAGAGAGTATTTTTTATAGTTTTAATATGATATCCATCCTTAACCCCTTTCAAAGCCCACTATGGAATGTAGGCCTCTTCAACGGAGGTTTAGTCCACACTTATCGCGCCTGGTATACGAGTTAGTAACCACGGCTTTGACGACATAAATAGGTTTAAGTACACGATATTTGTACCTATAACCAGATACTTTACAGAAAACTGAGATTCATAACATTTACCTAACATTCCAACGCATTTGATTTCTATTGAATTTGATTTAACCAACACTCTATTTTTTATAAGAATACTTTATAGTAAACAGATCTTTAGCTTTTTAAAGATATATTTATTTAAAGGGAAAACATGATTTAAAACTGTAAAAAGTTTTATAATCCGGTAAGTATGCTACGAAAATAAAATATTTACCTACATGGTCTCTACCTCATATTTACTGGCCGAAACGGTTTGTAATTAACCATTGTTTAAAATTTACCATAGTATATTGAGATTTAATTATGATAGGCACCTACCATTTTAAGCTTTTTATTAATTTTGTTGAGAAGAAATCTTTATTACTGTTAAAAATACAATTTTCTTACACAAAATAATATAGGTAAATTTGTATCATTTTAGAATTGAAGTTTCTGACATAATATTGTATTATTGAATATCATTTATTATAAATTATTTATGAACTTCCAATTAATATATTTGATCATATTACCTTGAAAATAGGAACCCTCTACAATATCTCATCATGTTAATTATTAAAAACTAACATATCTGCATAATATTTGTGATTCCGATCTGCTTATCGACTACATATTAATAAGATTTCGCTAAGTGATAACAGCTAGTATTATTATTAAAGTGTAGCATTAATCTATACGGATTACATCGTAAGAAAGTTAAAATAATTGTGGTGGGTACTAATGTAAGTCTACAAAAGGCATTTATTGAGCACAGCGGCTTGAATTCGTAGGACTCTCGTATATGAGTAGGTATCTATATATCTATATCGTATCAGTATATCCGTATATGCAATACATATCTAGAAATCGAATGGCAAATACGTGGGTGATGAGTCTATTCTCTACACAAGTGCATAAAATGAACAAATAAATAGCAAATTACTTATGCACGCATACATATTAACATATCTACATAGAGTTCTATATCATCATTCATTAATATTAAAAACACCTTGAGCACAACAACACATAGCTTCATTTCGCACCAATATGATTTACATCCAATGCTAAATTCTAATAGCGTACAATACAGTGTAATTGTACCTATGTCCAGCGAAGGTTAAGTAAGTTTATAGACTTTACTAAGTATAAAATACATTAATAAACCATAGTTTCTTAATTAGAACGTAATCAGTCAAAGGACGTTTATAATAGGTATCTCTTAAATATTGATCTAGCGTTATATGATTGCCATCAATATAATTATCTTCTTATTGCAATACCTAATTGTTTTCGTGATGAAACTATGATGTTTACCTGCTTATCTCAAATTATGGTATGTTACCTGACATGGATAGGTACTGACGAGTACATAATATGATAACTAGCTATGTAAGTACATCCAGCGTCATAACCTTTATGGCAAAGGCAGCACAAATTAAATTGAATATTGTTAAAATATAATAAATAAAATAAGGTTAATGAACTTTGTCATTATTTATTATATCTAGGTAGGTACTTGAATATTATCAGCCAGTATTGTAGCTTTGCTGATGTTTATATTTACACCTCGTGGTACATAAGTACCTTTAGTTTTTGTATTTTATAAAAAACTCTCAAAAATTTGTGAATTCTACCAATTCCAATTTGAACAGCGGAACAGAGGGGAGATTGTGTACAAAAGCCAAATAGAAATTGGTAGAGCGAAGCTGAATATATTGTGTGTTAGCTTATCAGTGAAGTGTTTATCATCAGTCAGTAATATGTAAAACCGCGAAACTATACGTACGCGACATTCCTTACTAAAGGCCCAACGGATTGCGCCACGCCCAGTCCGCTGATAATAATTAACCAATTACAGAATGACAAGCTATCGCCGCCATTTTAATTGGTTCGCCGTTCGCTATGCATTGATCCATAAATCTGTTGGCGTACGATGCATAAGTTGCTTTGGCATAAGTGCGTCTTGTAGGTATGTGGTATTTTGGTCACGTAGATGTAGTTGTATTGTGTGGACAATTGCAGGTCCAAGTTCGATTCTCTGTGATCCAGCATGAGATGGAACAAGCTCCTTTATTTTTCAAAATACCCTTGATTAATGTTTTTAATCAAGGGTATTTCATAATCAAGGGTATTTAGATGTTTATCTAATCTGATTCATTATATTATTCGACTTAACGGAAAAGGAAGATGTGAAGAAATATTACACACTTATAAAACTGTACAAAGTAGGTAGGTATAACAAAGTCCAACATTGGCAAACATACCTATTTCGACAAATAATATTACAAGAAAAATGTTTCAAGAACTTCAATTAATCCGAATGAAATCAAACATCAGTCAGCATTCACTGGATAGATGGCGTTGTTAGCATTTAAAATGGATTTTGGTGCAGATAGCGCCACTGTGCAGCTGTCGGGATTGTCATTATTAATTCGGACAAGAAAAGATGGTGAAAATTACTGTTTTATATTATTATGATTAAAACTATAATAAATATCTACTCAAGAAATTTCTTTGTTTTACAAAAGATATAAAATACTTAGATATTATTATTTGACTTTATGTTATAGATATTATATCATTAAAAAACTTTAACACTAGCACATTAGTGAAACAATTTGTAATCACGCCACCAACATTATTAATAGTACAAACTTCCCAAAATCCAAACTACTATTAATCAGACCATCAATCTGGTATTGGCGTTTTAATTGCACATTGTTTATTGCGCTTTAAAAGCTGGGGAAAGGAAACGCAACAATATTTTTTCCATATAACCATTAATATCTGTCCGTTTGTCGCATTTCGCCCCGCGGTTAGGGGCGCTTGTTGCTTAGCTGTCGATGCCTTTGTTTACAAGTTCAAAATGTGTTGCTCTAATTACGTATTCTTTTCGTTTTTAATACTTTTTTCTATATAATAGGGTAGATATCTTTTTATAGTTGCACAGAGTGGCCGTGGGAGAGAAAGATATTTTTGGCGAATTTGTAAACTATATGTGGGTAGGTAATTTACTTAAACAACCTGTTGTCTCTATGAACATAAAATAGAATCCAAGTCCTACCTAAGGTTGTTGTTATATAGATATTTATGTATTTATAGCTACCTATGTGTGAGGACTAAGTTGGAGCGCATCATATAAATATTCCATTTACCTTCCAATAATCGCAGAAGCTCTGCACTATGTTTTTATCAGGTTCACAAATTTAATAGGTATCGCGATCTTCAAAATTGTATCACAAAGTTCTTAAGAGAGAATTCAAAAATCTCAATGGATTACAGCTCTGGTAATGAATATTCACCTGTTCCTGTTGTTGGCATTACAAGAACATTGAACAACAAATCACTGTGTGACCATTTTGTTGGTGTCAGTCCAGCGCGTGGGTGACCTGCCCCGTTCACGCTACATTTGACTCTGACCCTGAACACATACAGGTATTAAGCAACTAAAATTAAAGATTAATATTTTGTTACAAGTATATCCTTTACAGAATCCTTTTTTCTTAATTTTAATTTTATTGTGTTTCAAATTTTATTTTTGTTTCACCTGCTTATATTAAATTATCAGGAAAACAATTAAATTTATTATATGGTGGAAATGTAATTGGTGACATTTACCTTGTAATTGAAGGAAGAATAATTCTACGTAATATTTTAGTAAAATAAAATGTTATTTAGTTTTCAAATATAATACATAATTATAGTTAATATTTGTAAGTCTAATATCTAAACAATCTTTAGGTAAGCAAGGTAAGTAACTCTAAGTACCTAGTAACTAGTCTTAAAGTTACACTCAAAAATCTTAGCAATTTAGTCGTAGAACAAAACATGCCCTGAAACAGCTAAAACCGTTAAAATTTTTCGACAACTTTCCCTCCGTGTCACGTTCCAGCAAGCAATATGGTAGGTATTGATCAGGCTCAAGAATTAATGAAGTGGGCACGTCGACCCCCGTCACATGCTGTCGGCCTGTCCTCAACTCCTGACTCCGAGGCTGACCTTTTAACGGAATGTCTATACAAAACGTGTGGGCTTTGGCATTATTTAAACGTATTTGCCAACGATTAGGCATTGTTATTGAATTACGCCTACTGTTTGGAGATATTGGGTTTTAGATAGACGTATTACCATTTAGGATGCATCAAGAAATTATAAATTCTTAGCAACTATATATGTTTGCAATGCTGTATCGATCTATGTAGAGATCACATCCTTAGCATCTGGTACCTAAATAATTTATAATAAGGTACGTTTAAGGTAGGTACTCTATTCTGAGTCGGACAATAATTTCCAGAAATCCTAGGCATAGTTAGCGACTATTAATTATATAGTTAAGTTACTTTTACATTTTCAATCAGCCTAATGAATTACATTAACATTATAAGTACCTGTATGTACATTGATGTGTCGTTTTGGTCAGAGCATGTATAGTTATACTATAGAGATTTAAGTATTCCGTGATGGCTTATTTAATTCGATACTGCAGACTTCCCAGATTACATGTTACCAGCTGGTAAACAAGAATTACTTGTTCATTACATCATGCTCGTTTATGTAAATGAGGGAAATTAAGTAAATCGCAATCTTAATATTGATCGTTGCATTCTGGATGCATCTTCACTATAAGTTTCTTTAAAAGGTAATAAATGATACAATGAAGTCAGCCTTTTGGTAATATTTCTCAATTCAACGTTAAGATGTGAAACTTGTGAAAATGCCAAAAGTAGACCTTGAGAAAATCTCATATAAATTGAGGAAAATTATATAATCTTTATAATAAGTGTAATAAGGAAGTTAAATACTATTTTCATTTACTTAACTACAAATCATAAATACTACAATACAATTACGAATAGCCAGCAACGTTTTTGCATAAACTCGTGAAACACAATTAATATTTATATACATGACGACAGTCGGAATATTATGGAGGTACCTAGCCTATTATGTAGAATTATAGTTAGGTGCTATAAAATTTTATGCGCGATAAACAGTTATATAGATAAGCATAATATATATTACAATATTAACGTAATTAGTGGGATGGTACCTATACACAGTGTTCTAGTATACAGGATGTTATAAAAGCGCGAAGTTTTTACAAAGTCTTTCAACTTAGTCCTCAAGGGTAGCAATGACTTTTTACCCAATCAAAAACTCTAATACTATCTAACGTTAATTTTATTGATGTCTATGGGCAGTGACTATTCATCATCAGATGAATAGTTAGGTGTTGTATTTTTGTTGATTACAACTTATAAAAATGTATATTTACTTCCGTTATGTTGTCCATCCAGTTCAAAAACTATATAACTTTTCCAATTAATAATTTTCCTCTCATTGAAAACCTAAACCAGGTTTTAAATTTTGGACTCTGTTACGTTAACCCAAGTTTTAATTTCCGTAGTCCGGTGTTTCAGTTAAACCCTTGTGAACCGAGAATAGAATCGTGGTTGCGAAGTCGTCTTCACTCTTCAGACTATTTAAATTCCGGTTCGGTTCGTTGCTTCGCTGGTTTATACGGTGCCGTTAATTTTAGAGAAATTGAACTAGGGACTATTATTGATTTTGCAAAGAATCGTATTTTGTGGGATTTATAGGGATCGTGTTTCACGGTTTTAGTACAGCGACTATTTATAAAATCTTTTTTTGTCGCGATCTTTCTTTTCTGTCACGATATTTTGATTTTTTTCGGTATAGGTAATTAATATTCATATTAAATTAAACAATATAAAAAGAATATAGATTTTTTATACTCTTAAAGAATATAAAAAATATGATCAATAGCATCACCACGCAATTGCAAAGTAAAACCAAATAAATTCTAATTTTTTACTTCCTTTGTTTAAATTACTTATGATTTAAGGTTCTTTAATCTAATGATTTAAAAAAAACTGTTATTTTTAAACTTGATTCGCCGTTGCATGACATTTTCAAGGAATTTTTAAATTGTAAAAAGTAATCAAAAAGGGTTATCATTCCGTTCAAATTACATTTAATAAATTTAATTACCTACATCAAAACATAAAGTTTAAGTCGCGGCCGTCGACAGATGTTTTGACAGCTCCAATATTAATTGTGACGTTACGCTGTCTCTGGCCGCTCTTCCGTTTCCACGTCATTAATAAAATGAGCAATAGTAGAAATATTTATCAATGGCATAATCGATACAGAAACAATTATAACCACATCCATCAAAATTCTCAACTCCGCTTCGGTCTGAAGGTGTTTGAATTCTTCTTACTCTACATTCAATAAAAGACTCTACGTCATTTCAATACAACTCAAAGTTGACTCTACATTTCGTAGTATTGAAAACAGCTGCATTGATTCTTATTGCAAGCGAGTAAGCTAGAGTTTGCTCTACCAAAACATTAGAACGGTTTAGTCCGGTATCGAGCAACATTAACATTCTTATCTCTAGTCTGTCACACAGCGAGCACGTCAAAGTTCGAAGTGAAGAACGTATTATAATTAATAGTCGATGATACGCGAGGATCGTAAACAAAAGCGGTGATAAATGGATTATAGCTTGATACTAGATAATGCGACCTGTGGGTTGTAAATCGTGCTTTCGTAACCGACCGGTCAGTTCTCCAATTTTAGGGGCCCGTAACAAATAAAAAGATGATTGAATTTAAATTTACACAAACGTATTTTTTCACTTGAATCGCATTTATATTAATGCTTTTTTATATAAATAGGGTATTTTATTATGTGACACTTATTTTATTAATTATAGATAATTTTGTCTGTGACTTCCCAAAATAAATAAACTTACTAAAAGTTTTGTAAAATTTTACTACATAACTAGTTCGTTCGCTAGTTACTTTCGCTTTAGTTAATAATAAACGCAATTGCATTATTGTTTACCTGTATATTATGTTTTTCAATTTAATATATAAAAATGCATAAATATTTTATACACTTTTTATTATGCAAAATATATTTTTGTAATTATAATTACTTAATATAAATATACAAGTTATTACAAAATTACAGTAGGAAATTAAATTGAAAATAAACACAAAAAATAATACCTAATTGCCAATTTAATGTTTTGTTTGGCTTCTAATAGTCTCATATACAATAATTAGATATTTTTTGTTTACATTTTAAGCACTATTATGAATTAATTGCGTTAATTACTTCATAAATATAAATATTATTAATGAAATTTATATTTATGAAGTATGAAAACCTGTTCGTATATTTGATATATTAGTCTACAAAGCGAACTTATACGCAATTAAATTAAAATAAATTAGTAATTAAAAGGAATACATTATAGTTACATTAAAATTATGCTTATTATTTATTTAACACTAGGTATATCATTGACTTGAAGCTTACCTACTTAAAATAAGTAGGTATAAGGAAATATATATTACAGGTATTATGTATATTACAGGTTTCATGTACCTATATGCACATAAGTTTCAATATTGGGGATGTTGGGGAAATCTTTCACCGGGCACTTAGAATACAAATGTGCAGGACTTAAGAATGACTCTAATAAAATTACTAATGCTCCTAGATTTTTTATTTGTTATATAAGGCAACAAATCAAAAAATAAATAATTACTCCAAAACATCTATGATAAATTCTAAATTTAAGTGACAGGAATATTATGTTTAGCATCATTAAATTTAGCAATAAAATATGTTTTAGAATCAATGAGGTTTACTTGGAATTTACTTAGAATAGTTATGTAGGATTCAACAAGGCTAGGCATTGAATCCTATTGATGCGTCCGGTTCTTTCCCCAAAACTGGGAAACGACTGGGGTATAACCTACTACGCTGCTTGTAGCTACGCGGATTATAGCAGTATGAGGAAAACCCATGTCCAACAAAGGTTCAAAGAAGGTTATACCTAGTATTTTATACCAAACTTAAATAGCTATAGGTATATACCCACGCTAAATTCATCAATCGAATGACATATCGTCTGTCAGAAGATGATATTTAAAAGGCGCGAGTATTAGTTACAACGTGTCATTAGAAGTCGATTTCATTTCGTTATTGATTACGTATGACAACAATTTGTAACGTTTTGATATCGTGTGGAAATTAGGCTATTGATAGCGTAATGATCTTCAACTTTCACCTCTGGGCTAGTATCGGAGTAATGGGAGAGTGATATATACTCGTATTTCGGCGGAACGAAAGTATCTGTACATTATGCCTATATTTTATATGCCTAATAGGCTCTTTTTTAAGAAGAAGCACCTCTGTTTGTAGCAAAATTTTATAGTTGTTTCATCAAAAACTTGGCTTGCTTGACCAAGTTTAGCAGTACCTAGTTATAATAGTATCTTGAATTTTTTATTTCAAAAATTTTACATTTTTTGTATTTTTAACATACGTGTAATCGTCCACCTCTTGAAATATAGATTTTCAAATTCCAATTCAAGTCATCAACATTTCTCTGTACCACAACTGTGTATCCAGGACAACAAAATATCATTTTAGAGTACTAGGTAACTCTATATAATAGATTACGGCTTAAACTCCTCGGTTTACTTACCTTACTTTCCAACTACTTCTTAATTCCTCATACAAACATTCAAAAATCAAGTCTGCATTTTATATATTAATTTGATATAATCAATTAAAGATTAAATCAAAATAAAATAACAAGGCGTGATGAATAGGACTATAAAATTAGTCTTGAACAAGCACTAAAATATTTTACGATACATTTTAGCGAGTTCCACAAATTTACGATGTGCTACTAAACTAAGCGTTTATTGCCAATACCTACAATCATAACTCGTATGAAACGACCTCAACACGTGTGGTTTCAAAATCAAATTAAAATCATGTTTGATAACATCGAGTGGCGGTTATGGAAATTTATGACTATATTACCTGCGCGGGCGCATCGCAGCCAACAAAAACCAGGGCCGGACTACGCAATTATTTATGGGGTCCGCAAATGATTATAGTTTACGACCGTCTCTGAATACGCCCGTGGCTAAGCAATGATCGAAGTAATCGAATGGAAAACTGTGTCATAATACCGTTTATATGAATCAATAAAATTGAAGTGTTTGTCTGTCATTTCTGAAAATGTAATTGTTACTTTAAAATTATTTGTAAGACATAAAATGTAGCTTTTTTTTGTCAATAGGCCTTACAAACAAATCTTAAAAACGAATGAGCCATTGTAGATGAAACTTTCACGTGAACATCACATGTTTTAATGGGAGTAAAATACTATATAGCAATCAACCGGAGCAACAAAAATTTACTTAAAACAATAATTGCATTTTATCCTAAACTCTATAGCCAATATTTTTTTTTTTTTTTTTTATGTTACAGTACTACAGTAGCTATTTTGCATCAGATGGAATGCACGATACTTCCACCACTTACAAATATATTAGGTATTTTTAAACTATAAATACCTAGACCAATATTAGACGCTATCAAATTCCACACACTCCGAAATGAAAAAGAATTAAATACAGGACACGGGCTCAAAAATGTGTTGACCGCAAACACAGAAATAAATCAGACAGATGACAATTTAAAGTGGTTAACCCACTAACTGTGACCATTTTAGATACTTTGATCAAATCTTGTCGAAACCGAACCTGTGATACGATGCGTAAGCGCTTTAAAATCCTACATTAATACAGTTACAGTTGGATTTTGAATGAACGATAATAAAATAGTGGGTGTTTGTTCTAAAGTCTTTAGAGTCACCGTGAAGATTTATGTTTTTATTTAAGAACTAATGATATAGTGTGAGTAATCGCCGTTATGCTAATTTGAAATAATCTCTGCTCATAAAGATAAGGAACTTAAGTAGGTATGTTGTAGTAGGCTAAGTTTATATTGGTGATTTTAATATAGTTATAATTATACATATAGTTAAGTATGTATCTTCTATAGTATGAAACTATTTATTCTATCGCTTTACAAAGGTATAATGTTGAATGTTAATGTAATCAGCAATGTTAAGGTATTCATAACCGTTGCATAGACTTTGTGGTAGGTAGGAACACGTAAGTTTTAGGATTATGGAAGTAAATAGCTATATAATATGAGAATTTGTAAGATGATAAAGCAACTCGTAATAAAAAAAGTCGTTTATTTTTTTAGTATAAGCTTCTTTTTCTTTCAAGTTCATCAATAACATATTAGAAATAAAATAACTTACATTTCTTTCCTACCTTTAACAAAAAATATAGTATAAAAGTGCGTATCCCGCCACTTTCTCCCTATTTTATTGAATGTATTCCCATAATAATTTGCCAAAATGCCCTACATAGACACCTGGCGCCAACGCCTGCTCCTGATTCCGTTTCTACTTTACGATCTGTTAAAAGACCAACTTCACTGCCCAAATTAACACGAAATAAAAACGAAATCGATGCTTACAAAAAATAAGCGAAGGTACAAGATAAAAGCTTAAAAAAGGCCCACGTCAAAACATTTGATTGTATTAATATTTATAGGCATCGTACCGCCGCAGGAAAGCCGGCTCGAGACGAAGAAAAAAAATGTTTATCAGCCCGTTTAGCTTTTGAGTAAACCGCGAATCTTTTGTAAAAAGTTATTTATGGACTCGAAAACAATTGCGGTGTTACCATTATATCAAATATGACAGCAATAAGTGTATTATATTGTTTTTTGTCGCGCACACGAGATGAAGACGTTCAGTTCATTTTGCTTTGTTCGACAATAGTCCGAGTACATTATTGTGCGTAAAGTGAGCTGTTTTGAAAATGTTACTTTTTTCGAACCATTTATAGCATTGAATTTCAATTAAAAATGTAGCAAAATAAAAAAATAAAAAACATCAACATAAAAGCGGTTGGGAATTTCGGCTCTATATTTTCCATAGCCTTCACAAGTTATTTAAATTAGAGCGCTCATGATTAGAGTCATTTTATTAAGTAGTAAATCTTAAATTATAGGTATAAATGTTTTTGGTTTGTCATTATGCAAATAAAATTGTTATACGAGTGGGTAAATCTATTAGCACCTTAATAACTGCGAATGATTTGAAATGTAAATTGAATTCTGATTTCTTGTTATTTCCTTAGCGGCAATTAATAAAGGTATCTCTGAAAGGCGCGTTAATGTATGCAGTAATGAGAATAGTTATAAATGTAGTTACGTCGAAGTATTTAAATCCTTGTCTAAGCTTCACATTTCGTCCGGATTACTTCATACAGTTACGCTTACTTGACGCTTAAGTACCTATTTCAGTTCTAGACAGCCAATGTACCAAATCTGTTGCAAAGATGATTCATTTGACCACATTATGTAGTTGAAACATTTTCCAAGTCACGATATTGCGCAATTCGCATATATATAAATATATTTTAGTGCGCGAAATTATACCGAACGTTTTTTTTTTTATGCTGAAAACTTTACCTCCATTATAAAAGTAGGTACCAGAACAAATCAGTACCAACACCTTGAAAACTTCTTTCAAAACAATTTAATATAACTTTCAATTAAAAAGTTCTGGAATAATTAGCCACATGAATTACCTACGTAGATATTGAAAACCATTAGGTATCACTAAATCTTTCAAGCGGCTGGTAAAACTCAACCCATGCTTACAAAAACCTCACTAAATACACGTAGATATATCATATCCAATTATACATCATGTAGTATGTACTATGTAATACATATGAAGTATACGGGCCGAAGAGCCGACTAAGTGTTTTAATTTCGTTTCAATAACGCATGTCGCCGCAGACACTGATTAAGTTTCTCATAAAGGCTCCTCTGATTCGCATGCGCCCGCGCAATATTGCGTATTCCGAATTAGCATAGGCATCTCGCGTCGTTTCTCAAACACAGGCCGGTCAACGTTTGCTTTAGTACTCCCTTCAATTTAATCTGTAAATTATCAGTATTGATGTTTACTTTTTCTTGGAAAAAAGTAACATAAATGTATTAAAGAAAAAGTAATTTAAATATGTAACATAACTTTAATAAGGTAGGTAGATAGATTTTATAAAATCAATAGGTACAAATAAATAAAATTGAAGTGTCTCTTTGTGATTTCAAGGGGAGTGAGATTTCAATTATTTTTAAATGTGTATTTCTTTTTAAATGCGGGTGAAACCGCCGTGATCAGCTAGAAAAATCTAAATTTTAAATGCCTACATCAAGTTATTTGGTGCTATAAATGAAATTTACGGACAAAATTGTGTATTTTTTATCGAATTTTAGTATCTTTTTACTGCAATAAACGTAGTTATATGATTTTATTACTAAAGCGCATATAACGAAAATGTTTTTCTAAGAAAATTGAATAATCCTATACACGCAATCCGCAAAGAGTGTTAATAAATCTGTGTCTAAATCTATCTGTAATGGAAATAGTTAATAGTATTTTAACTAATTAATTCTTTTAATGAGTAAAATTAAGTGTTTATAATTAATTAACTTTTATTAGCGAGTTTTAGCTCTATGTTTGTTATAAAACTTTTTTATATACCTACCTACTCTATGAAACAGTAAAAATATCTATGCCTAGATAGCGCTTCTCAACATAAACATACTTAAGTATAAAAATAATAATTATTGAATTTTAAATACATATGTAAGTCCCGTAAATAGTATATCTATGCATATAATATTATTGAATCTCGCCCTTCATGGGTACATACTTTGTTACCTAAATATGGATTTTTTTAATATTCTTAGATTGAAAAATATATTGGATATTAATTGTAAAGTATTATCCAACTATATACATAATTCGTGCATGTTGTTACATCTAATATTGCGAGGATTGCGTAAATTGATTCATTTAAAAACTATTGCTGTTTCTTGATAGGAAATCAATTTATGTAACACCTTCCTGCCTGGCTGACTACTAATTACGGAGGAACGTGAAGTCATTACTACATATGTGTAATATAATTTTAATTAAAGTAGTAATTTGTTAATATTTTTGCTTATATAAGTAGTGTATTTATAATTTTATTTATTATTTGATTAACGTTATAATAAATGTTTGTGATTAACATTTGCAACTGACTCGAATACCAAAAAAAATATTTTAAAAATGTAAGCGGTTACTTTAAAATGCTTAATTAATTTTCTATAAGTAGATAGGTATTCAAAATAATTTGCTTTAATCATCCATCATGGTCTAATTTTATCTAAGTCTGGCACTAAAAGGCTACCTTTATTCATATGAAACTAATTAATTGGTTTAAAATTAACATAGAAATTGATCGAGATATCGCGAGATTGAATGCATAATGAAACTGCAAATCTCTGATGGCAGAAAAGGTGTACTGGAAGATTAATGGGAGGAGAATATACAGGGATTAATTCTGATGTATCAAATACATCAAAGTACTTTACATCAGAGGCACTTCACCGGAATAAGATCAATCGATGGATACACCTGCCAACATTTAGCATTCAAACGCGGGTTTGAACTTTCGTGTTAACTTAGAGCGAACGTAGGTACCTACATATATTGCAATATGTTGTAAGTTCTCGTTACCTAGGTAAGGCAGTTTTGTTGAACATCTTTGTTTTCCATCTTTTGTTTTTAATTTAGCTTTAAACCCTAATTTAGAGCCTGTAAATGTTTATAATTATAGATATATTTTAATTAAATTATTATTGTTTACGAAGTTATCTACCTTTGTATTAAAGTCGGGTCCCGATTGAATAGTCAGCTGTTTCAAGAAGGTCAATTTTATATCTACTAGGTACTTATTGTTTGCCTGTAATTAAACAATTTATTAAAAATATAACTTTTGTTATAATTTTGATCGCCTCGATCTATATTATTATAATAGTTAATAAAAAATCCTAATTATTAAATCTATCAAAAATTGTTAGAGTTATTGATATAACTTATCTTATCAAGACAAGATTCCGACAACTTAATTATATAAGGTTAAGTACATACGTACAAATATTGTATGTAGATACTTATGACATACCTATGCAGAAAACTGCAAATTTCGTAACCTTAACCCTATAAATCACAAGTAAAATCCTCTAAACAGCATGAAGCTACTTATTTAATGTTAAAGCAAGTGAAAAATAGCCGTTTACCGCTATATTTTATATCGGCTGAACTCGCCATCAATAATTGAAGTTGTATCCTGAGGGAGTTCGGGGATCAGAAGCATCTTTGATACGAACTTAGTTTTCACTTACTGGACAAACTTTAATAAAAAGATATACCTACACTTCAAAGAAACAATATATGTTTTACGATTTTTAAGGTTTTTTAAAAAGAAAATTATTAATCGTTAAGTTCATTAGAATATTGATTAAATTAGCAAATTTTGAAGTAGGTATATGTGTATTAGTAAAGAAAAAAGCTAGTGTTGCTAAAAGCGTAGAAAGCGTCATTTTTATGTTTTAAAGATTAGATTTTAAGCCACGTTTATTTACCTATATAACTATACACTATATAAACTAAAAGGACAAAACGTTTTATACGTATGAATTAGGTACATGTTTCCTGTAGATACTTCAGTGGTTCTATCAGAATTCGAACCCATAGCCTAAAGTATTACCTAAATTACCCATTCAATACCAACTACTTACACTTATCTATATTGAAAAAATATTTCTATTAAAAATGTTTTGAACAGCCCAAGAATTATAAAGTTTCATCGTAGAATATTTCAAAAGTAATTAATAAAATAATTGGCACCCGTCTCTATAATTACTGACAAGCACGGGTAAATATCGGAACGAGGGAAGCAATCATGGTCGCAAATTAATTAGTTTTTGCATGAAAACTCACACACCAAGAAATTATTGGTCTGTAATGTTTCTGTTTAGGTTTAATGGTACCTTTACCGTTATGGTGCCAAGTTATCTTGCATCTGTGTACGGCTAAAGCCATGAAGCCTTCCTACTTAATTGAAATTTAATTAAGTACCTATAAGTAGAATTAATGCTTCTATGGTTAACTCCAGCTAAAACTGCTATCCTAGTCCATTCTTCAATGTTGCATTTAGCGTCATAAGTCCATGGATTTATATGATCGAAGTGGCTAACGAGCATGCAATCCACCTAATGATTAGTTGCCACTGCCGCTCATGGACACCTGTGATCAACCCCAAATAAGATCAAGGTTCTACCTGAAGTTAACCACAGCCGCATTGCTACCTCTGAGGACCAAGTTGGAACGACTCGGATAAATATGTCTACCTAACCACAACCTTCAAACCAAAACAGCAGCGCTACACTGCTGATATAAGGCAGAAATAGGTGTAGCGGCGGTGCCGCCGGAGTCGAACCACAAAGGGCTCTACCACCTTTAAAACCTTTAAGTATAAGTAGAATAAATGTTTCTATGGTCAATTTCTAAAACTTCTATACTAGTTCTTTCTCCAATATTGTATTTAGTGCCATAAGTCTATGGGTTACGTATTTGTTATGATAATTTAAGCTAACTGATCTGTCTTGAAGTTTTAAAAAGTGTCCATCTACCAACGCCAATAACTATCCTAGTGTGGCTATAGAAGAAAAAGAAGAAAGAAGCGTGTACGAATTGTTATGTTACAAATTATTCATGTATAACTTGTGTAATCTATAAAAAAATGGCCTCAATTTATTTGCAATACGTAGGCTGCTAAAATATTACCTACTAGGTATTTTACAAGTTAACGTTAACTAAAATATTGCAACTGTGCAAAAATGCCATTCCAAAGTTCACACCTACACACCAACAATTTGGGTCGGAAATATTTATTTTCTGTCGTAATACCGCAAGCTTAAAACTAACTGGGCTTGCACATAGATTTTGAAAATAAATATAGGTAGGAGTAAGTACAGTAAGGTTAAGTATATCTACAGATATCTATTATTTACGGTGTGGTAAGGGAGACATTCTTATCCGAGGCGTTCCAACTGAATCCTCAGGGGTAGAAACGCTCCTGTGGTCAACCTCCGGTAGGACTTTGATCTTATCTGGGGTTGATTACAAATGTTCATGGGCGGCAGTGGCCACTTACCATCATGGACTGCATGCTCGTTTGCTACTTCGAATCTATAAAAATTGCGATAAACTAGCTGTGTCATTATTATGTGCCACTTCGGACACAATTCTTCACTATAACTGTGTGAAGTCCAAGGCTATATGGCTACTAGAAGTCTGTATATTCCACTACTACCTATGCTTCAATCCAGATAGGTGGAGGAAACAAAAACAACTCTTAAGGTATACGAAAACATAATAACTGCATCGGTACTAATTACAATAACGGAAGAACTTAAGGTCGTGTTCTGAATATCACCAGTGGTCACCCATCCAACTTTCAACCGCGTTCGACATTGCGTAACTTTATTAATTCTATTAACATAAGCAAAACTAATCGCCACCACCACTAACAGTGCCTAAACCGAAAGAGACAGCTATACCTTCACATAAAACTATAGGTACGATCAGTTTTGCAAGAATTTGCAGCGTCATCGCCGCCATTGTAGTGCCGGCCAACCGCGTCTCGCCACTAATCCCCTTACAGTTTATTTACTTATTTTGCTAACCAGTCAAGCTCTGGTTTATTTTTCAAACCCTTTTATGCATATTTAAACGGCATGAGTGGCCGAGCGGTCGTCGGGCGGGCCACGGTCTAGAATTCAGATATGAACGGCTTACGATTTTATCTTTCGGTTCATCTTTAGCTTATTATACGTATAAGTTAACTACGTATGCATAATTAAGATATATAACGTACGTTAGTAGAAATATCTAGACATAAATAAATTAAACCGTTAATCTGTAACAACTCATAAATGTTCACTTTCCAAATAAAAACGCTACTGGAAAAATGTTAGGTACAACTATCAATTATAGGCAAAACTAGATATTAAAATGAGGTCTCCATTATTTTTATTAACAAGTCTTTAATTACTATTAAGTGCTTGTAATATGTTATACCTACCTATGTTTCCAGTTTAGTAATTAGTACCTACTACAGAAATGTTACAACGTATCACCAGTTTCACTTACTTATTTTGTACTAGTTGATCACCGCGGTTTCATCCGCGTTTAAAAAGTAAAAAAGAATACACATTTAAACATAAATGTCATCCCGCTCTCCCGCGATGGTGCGCGCATTTACATGGAGCGCGCGCTAATGGATTTTCAAAAATAAAAGTATCCTATATTACGCCTTAGACCTTCAACTATCTTTGAGTGAAAGTCCCGTCAAAATCGGTCCAGCAGTTTAGAAGATTAGCTCAGCCAAACAGACAGATAGACAGACAATTTTTTTTAAATTGCATTTTCGTTTTAGGTATCGTGTATACTTTCACATGCATTAAGTTAAAATTGTTATTTTGAAATCACCAACAGACACTTCAATTTTATTTATTTGTATAGATATAAGTAGATGTATAATTACTGCTTATGTTTCATACAAAAATGTGTAAACTGTATACGCTAGTTCTTACAGATATAAATTAATTACGTTTCAAGTTGAAGCGACGTGAGAAACAAAAGAGAAGCGATAAAAACTACATGTGACATTGAGACCAACTAGTACACGCTGTTGTAAGAAAAAGTCTATGAATAGAATGCTATTATATGAAAAACTGTAAAATTGTTTTGGAAGACACGGTGTCTTGATGTACATACTTACTTATAAGTTTCATGTAACATGTCTATCTAGACAAGAACTTTAAATCTGTTCGCTTCAATTACTATGATGAATAGTTGTATGTAGTCTGCTTTAATTTATGTTTGATTAGTGATTTAATCAAGATGGAAATTAAAACTGATAATTTGGTATCTACAGATTAATTAAGTATTTACCTACAATTACACTAGCCACTATAAAATAAGCAATCAAATAAACTAGGTAGTCGATTAATACAAATGGTTACGAAAACTGTACTGACAACATTTTATTTTATTTTCTATAGGTTTATACTGTTCCTATTGCACCTACATAAAGTTACCCACTCGGTATAAAAATAGGTAGGTTTCAAAGTGTACAATTTAAAAGTGAATATTAAAGGTATTTGGTGAAATTGTACTTACAATCAAATCAACCATCTACAATCGCAATGTATTTCGCAAGTTACGGTTTTCGCAATGGTCCCAATACAATTTGCATCGATTAAAATCAAAACACTAACGTTCGCCGCATTATAAAATGCCTCAATAAGCGAGTACTGAACTCGAAGCAGCACGGAGCGTACCTTTACCATAATATTATTTGAGTCATAATTTACCGTCGAGCGACCGAACTGCTTGATTTATTTATGAACGAACGCTCACTCGTAGCTAATCTTTACTGGAATTTAATTTGTTATTTATTTACTAATCGCCCGTCGTACTTAAGAACAGGTAAGGTTAAATTTCATTTAAATTAAGAACGATTCTCTTCGCTAGCTTAGTGTTACCACACACTGCTATCTTTAATCAATTGTTAACTTATTGACTGTGCTCATTGGCCTAACAAAAGATTAGCTATATTACTGAATTTAAGTGCTCGTTAACCGTAGTTTAAGAAATAGCACGCCACAATATGCTCTATTGCGTGGCAATAAATATGAGATTAGGATATAATAATTTGTTAACGGCGACACTTGGCGTGTGGCCGACTTAACCACGCCTTAAGGCTCTGTCACTTGCCGTTGGTTTATATACCTACTGAAAAATTACTACTGGTCTATACTAATGATAAGCTATATTTATTAAAAAATATATCTAAATCGAACAGAGCCTTATCCAATTTAATATAAATGAACCGAGTACCTATATAAATTCAATCTACAAATGTTCTTATGTTAGTGTTTCATAATATACTCAATTATAGAGATCAAGTTAGTCTGCAGTCGTAATTAATAGGTACTCTTTGCATATTTATCTAAGTATGATATCCGTTACATTATTAATTGAACTCTACCTAATTGAGTTTACATTCCTGCAATTATATTGAGCTTTTTTCAATTATTTTTTGAAGATACTTTTTTTAATATTATAATACTTTTTATATAATTATACTAATGACAGGGCAGATTGGCGGTCTGATGGAAAGTAGTCACTGCCGCCTATGGATATTTGCAACACCAGAGGAGTGACCAATGCATCACTGGCTTTGAAGGAGAATGAATCCAGCTCCATGAATCCCTCGGTGGAAGTTTATTCCACACTTGCACGTTTAAATCGTGTCATTATCCAAAGCGCAAAATGTCTAATTTTACCTATTACTTAAGCCTAATAAATAATAATTGACCATCTTTATTCAAATGACTTTCAGTTGATCTGCAATAGCTGAGCTATTACGCAATTCAATTAATACAACTCATCGTGGCATACAAAGACAATGGAACTATTAGTCAGGAGTCAGAAGTAGTCAGAATATTCAATGAGATATGAGTGCATGTCAAATAACAAGAAGCGTGAAAGTACAGTACAGTACCAGTACTTGAAGTACTGGTACTGTACTGTACTTTCATGACCCTTTTAGGTATGACGTTATAAGAACTTTTTAAGACGTAATTAAGCTTGTATTTGCTATATCTACTATGATTTTAGTTGTAAGTATTAAGGCAGTAGGTATAAGTACCTAAGAAAGCAGTTAAACATTATTGGTACAAGCATTATAGACTTTTGCATGGAATTGATGGGTAGCTAGAGTTTATTTCCAGTAGCCTGCGACTAGTGTAAATTATTTATCAAACATAGATATGATTAAAATATTAAGTACCTACTAAACGTTTTCATGTTAACTACTAGGTATATGAACTTATTTGTGGTTAATTACAGATATCCATAGACTTTAATGACTTTTTATCAACAGCCATATTGCATGATTAATGATTAGCTACTTCAATTGGATTAAAAATATACCTACAATAAAATTTCTATTTCGTTCTTACCTGCCCTAAGACCCGAAGTTTCTAATAGTCCAGTACCAGTATTATTACTCAGAAATACATATCTAAAATCCATTTTAGCTTACAATCGAGCTATGGTTCAAGATTGTTAAGATATGCATAATACTCGTTTATACGTACATTTTATACTCGTTAGCGGTTCTTGTAGCAATATCGCAAAATCTACCGGTACTTTAGATTTCATCTCGGTTATGTGGAATATCTATTAGAAAATGTTGAACCCTTTATTATATAGGTATTTACCTATTTTATATAAGTGCTACTATCTAGTCCGTTAATATAGAATAAATAGGTACCTATTTGTTTCTTCTTTGTCTGTTTAAGTTACGGTAATTTAATTAATATTGTAATATTTTACGACTGTGTTGATTGTTTTTGAGTTTATTATTTGAGAATTAAAAAATGGAATAATGCTCAGTCTACCTGATTATAAGTGAACGCTACAGCCAAAGGACATTTTTCTTCAACTTAAAATAAAATTGAAGTACCTACAACCTAAAGTCATAACGTCACAGTCAACTAAGTGTTCATCCTATTGAAGACTTTTTCAAAAAATGAACGTAACGGTACGTATATTTAAATATTTATATAATTGTTTCGTCATTCATTTATGATTCATTGTATTTAAATTACATTCATAGATATATTTGCTAAGGCCGTGTATTTCTATGTAGGTAGCACTTACTATTTTACTGGTAAAATAAACAAACGGACATGCAGCTGACGCAGCTGAAGTTTTATATGAAGTAGTCATAAATATTTAATTTTAATTTGCTACTTGCGTAAAGAAATACGAAATTATTATTTAATTACTTGTATTTAATTGCTATCGGATTGCGAAATTTAATTTTTGTATTTTATTGATTTAACGTACCTAATTACAGAAAAATGTTCGCTACAACTAGAGTTTATAATTAGAAAAAAAATAATTAACCAGTTATTTTAAAAGATATTTTGGAAATAAATACCCTGTATCATTACACCATCTGGTAACATCAGTTATTAAAATCAAATTGTCTTATTTGATAAATGATAAACCAAAAAACAGTGCATTTCTCTACAAAAAAACACAATGTAAATCAAAATCACCCTGTATAGTTATTTATTAGACTTTCCGTACTAATGAAAATAAACTTTAAAGAAAACGTAATACTCGTAAGTAGGTACTTAGTTAGCAGTAGGTACGCAGTATAATAATAGTGGAGTATTGAATCTAAGAAGTTGTCAAGTAGCACGAACGCTCGTCTCTAAGTTATTGCCCTTAAACATGTGAGGGTAGGAAGTTCTATTTTCTTTTCTACGTAATTTACATACTTTCCTGTTTTTCATGAGAATAATAAGTATTTATGCAACTTAAACTTAAAGTTAATAATTAGTTTAAAACAACGTTAAAGTACTTAATTAATGATACTTTATGTTACTGTACGACTTAAGCTTCGATCAAATATGAAAATCAAATATTATATTGTTATTGTTGATCAAAGGACTTAAGTGTTAAAATTTTGTTGTTGTTTTAATTCTTAAAAACAGGCAGAAAATATAAAAAAAATGAATTAGATTTTTTATTTCTGTTTCATTATTTGACTGTTGTACTTTCAATAATATCTGGAAAACTGTCTTAATGAGCAAATTTAAATATTTCGAAAATATCGAAAAAAATAATTTAAAAAAATGTGTGTCGAATGTGCTGTGGTCTATGATTTCGCAACCTTATTTATATTTGTTCATAAAAAACTAAATAAATCATAAAATAAATTATTTTATGAAATATTTATAAAGTTCAATATTATAGACGTCATATGGTTACACGGACAAGACATATGACAAGGTTACCAACTTGTGGATATTAATATGATAATGACTCACGTTGAATAATTTACGATATTAAATTAAAAAGACATTAACAAGTTTCGATATTTTTTGTCTCAATTTATCTTAAACCTAATGGTTATATAGGAACATTTACATTTTTACATTATTTCGTTATAGTTTAGGATGTGTCGTAGTTAAACTAAAGCGATAAAAGTGACGTTAGCTATTTTCTGTTTTAGATTAGTTTTTTTTTCAGAAGTATCAAACGAGCATGTAGTCCACCTGGTGGTAAGTGGCCATGCCGTCCAATGACACTTGTGATCAACCCCAGATAAGATAGGAAATAGCTGAGGTTAGTTACGTTGCTATTCCTAAGGATTACGTTGGAACTCCTCAAATAAGTATGATACCGGATGTAATAGATTCAGACCAGAACACAGGGTTATTTAACAGTACTATTGTTTAGTAGAACAGGGTGTGACCGTGGTGCCGTCGGGATAGAACAAGGTAACCTAAGGCAGACTATTTTTTACCCAACTATAGTCATCTATGTACAACAGTGCCAGAGATCAAATCCGGAACTCACTGCGTATCCTTCCGTAAAGTAACCGCTCTTCCACGCAGATATTGATGGCCACATAACATATAACTTAAATGACGAAAAGTTTAGGCTTTTTCACACTACACAACATATTGTTAATTGGTAATTATAATTAATTCATAATATGTTATCATATAATATTCTTTATAGTTAAAAGTACCTATATTTCAATGCCTTTGTAATTTTCCACGAATGATGGCGTAATATAATTGACCATTTATAATGTACCTATTACTTTCAATTTTAGCGTAAGTAGACGTAAAAATAATAATTAAACGCGATAGATATACTTATTAAAGGTTTAGTTGCTGTAAAAAGTAGCCTGTACAAAAGTAATAAGAATTTTCCATTCGTAGCGTAAAAATTCCAGACTTTACATTTATCGTAGAGTCAATACGAAGTAAGAATTGAACACGCAAACTTTAAATGTTATTGTGGAGGTGTAAAATATGAGTGGTATTTTTTTCTTTGCTACAAAATAGTGTAAAAGATAAATGGAATTTTGAAAATTGCGTTATTAAAGTGCATGAGCATTACATAGGTCGTTAGCAATGGCAGTTTGTATTTCGTTTGCTTTTAAATTAACACTTACAAGAAGCTTTTTGTATTTATTTCATAACTAGGTGTTCATTTTTTATATAATATCTGGTTTTTAATTGCGTTTCGGAACACCTTTTATATAGATGTAAAGTATAAGACGCCTGATAACGTCTAATTTGGAACATAATTTTTCTCTACATTGTAAAACAATTTTACAAACTATTCCATACAATTATGAAAAAATATTGTAATTATTTCATATAATTATAACAAAACATTAGTCCGCCTTTCTAAATTGTGTTTTTTCACATTTTCTAACAAATTAAAACTTTATGATCAAACATATTTTTATAAAGTTTTAATCTGTAGTCTGGTAAATTACCAAAATATGAATCTACCAATTAAAAAAAAACTTTATGGCTGTTAAATAAAAAGTACTCATTGGAAATGAAATGCAATTTTGACAATATCGAGTAAATCAAAATTATAATCAAGCATTGTTAAATTTCTGTAGTCATCTCTGTATAAGTTACTATCGTTTAACTAAAAATATATTTAAAGTGTCTATTTCAATCTGATCATGTCAATGCTACTAAAATACGAAGCTTGCACAAGGTCGCTTATATTGGATAATAGCTAAAACAATACAAAGACGTTGATTCCGGGAACAGAGAACGTAACATCTGCGCCTGTCTTTATCTCAGGACATCTCCGACGTGTGACAGCGTCCGATATATCCCCCTCTTATTATTTGGGTCGCATATATTTATGTTTTTTTAATAGGATCACTTGACACTAAAAACGATTGACTTGTCAGCCAAATGTTTACAAGTGAAGAACAAAAAGGAAAAGATCAAAAATATTAAACCTATGATGACGGTAATATTTTACATGCGGATAGAAAGGATTTTTTTCATCAACATTATGAGGTAAGAAGAAAAAAGTAAGCGTGGAGATCCAAAAAAGTTCCCAATTTAAAACGCATTAACTTCGTAACCTAATTCGTAGTGAAGACCAGAAGGTCAGGATCTATCAAAGCATACGTCACGATGACGATGCGCTTTCCCCATCATTAACAACTGAGGAGAAAAAGACTTCGGATACTAAGTTGTAAGCGCCCGCCAACAAAGCCATTATGCCTTATTATGGACGTCATCCATCAGCCAGCCATATCGATCCTACATTAATGCGTGCTAATGCTTTATAAACAGATATATAATTTATTTTGTCTCCACCTCGGCATCCAATTGATGAATAGTTTTGTTTTAGATCAAAATGTTGGTTTTTACTGAAGGCGTGGTCACGCTCGTTGTTGTAACAAGGAAGCCGATCCGTTTATAATTTCACGGCGCGAGTAAAAAAGTGTGAATAGAGCTTTTTATCGTTCATTCATTACTCCCGGAGTCGATAAGGCATAACGTTGACAGTGCCGTTATTAAATTGTCCTGTTATAATGAGAAACAGCTAATTAGAATCGATATTCTACTTACTTTGTCCTAGGTGCACCCGCTTCATCCACGGATATATTTGCGGCGGATTCGCTTGTGTAGCAGACTTTGCGTTCTTCGTGTTACTCGAGCTGGAGTTGTTGGCATCGTTGCTCTCGTTGCTGGATGTGCTCGAAGCTGGGCTCGAAATGTTCTGATTCACGTTAGCCTTGTGTTCCACTGGTGAGGCTATAGGCGTAGTCAGACCAAGTTTGGTGCTCGTAGACCCAGCACTTTGTCCAACGCCTACAAAGCCGGGAGAAGTTCTGCCCGGGCCCGAAGATGTGGAGAGGTCTTGTGGAGAAGCAACTCCTGTAGTGGAAGTAGTGTCCGCAAATTTGCAGCTTGCGCTAGCGCCCTGATTCGGCGGAGTGGACATCAGGTTAGGCGATAATGCACCGGGGCTCGGGTTTGAATGCTGATGCATATGGCTCGCCGTACTCCCCACCCTTTGCGGGTGTAATTGCGTGTAATCGATCATTGTCTGCGGTTGCATGTGTGCGCCTGCTGCAGGTGTTGCATATGGATGTTGAGGATAGTGATGTCCAACTTGCGGCGGTGAATAGCAGGCATTGGGATATGCGCTTGCGGCTGCATTAGGGTTGTAATAATCAGCCCCAGGCGTTGGTAGGCCTGGGTGACCAGATTGTTCCACTGGTGTTCCGGTGCGCCCGGGAACCTGATTCCCGTAGCAATTAGCTAGGGAGTTGACGAATTGGTAGGAACTCATTCCTGCGTTGTAATTTAAGTCGTTCATCGATAACAGTATATTTTCTCGTTTCCTATGAATTTTACTCGAAGGTTGTCATCGTTCAGACGAGCACTGAATAGTCTAGTTGGACATGTTAAGTGCTGCAGATGTTCGCGGTCCGGTTCAATTGTCCTCAGAGAGTGGAGCTTGATTGATGGACCTGCGATAAAATGAAACACATTAGTTGGTCAAGCGGCGCCTTGTTATAGAAGCGAATGCCTTGTTTGTAATAGAATGGAAAATGAAGTATTTTTATTTCAGATACGTAGAAATGAAAGCGGAAAAAGAAATAAATGTTAAAAAAGCTTTAAAATTAATTTAGATTTTTCTTTAACGACGCTTTAGTAAACGTATAATTAATAACCTGTAATTTATGTTAGATTGGAATTTTAACGGCCGCGGACTAAGAAATTGTCACGCAAATACAAAAAACCTTTTTTTATAATTAAATCAACTAAAATCATTCAGATTTACTAACTATTGCTTTAGGTTTAAGTGTTTTAACGTTAATAAATTCATTTGTGTATAAAATAATTATGAAAGTCAAAATAATCACACAATTTTATCAAGAACACCACGTAACAAAAATATTTTCGGAAATTATTTACATGTGGGTGGGCTACCTACTAAAAGAGAAATTATGTTACTAACACATTTTGCGTGTTAACGGTGCGAGATTTATATCAAAAATATTTAAGTTTTATATTCTGCAATGTTTCCACTTTCAGTAAAAAACAAGATAAAGTTTTTGTGTGGTTTATATTAAACGAAGACTTAAAGTATAAATTAATTACGTTAAAAAGATATTATGTGTAGGTACTTCATTCCTTGTATTAAAATTGTCCTTGACCATATTACAATATTGTAATAATGAGGTATAGAACAAAAGCCACGTCTGTAATAGATCTTAGATGTCATGCCACTTCTAGGTTTAAGTGCTTTATAACAGTTGTAATTTATTACAACAATTGCATATCAGGTGATCATAGATTCCGAAGTGGCAATGTATCTATAATTAGTAGAGTTCCTATTGTAGGTATATCGATTTGACGACTTTTGATTTTTTGATTTTTCGACCACTTACCATATAAAGTATAAACACTGCATGTAAGACAGAAATTGGTGTGGTAATATTTGGTGTACAAAGCATAACTAGGAGAGTAATAAGTAGGCCCATAAATGTGTTTATCTATAGCAGTATTTGTGATTTACTAAATCGTTATTAATTATTATCTTAAAGGTAGTGGAATTATACAGAGCTATTAAAATATATCACTCTAAATATTTATAGTAGGTATAAGTATAACACTTGCACTATGTAGCAACTTTGTGACTCAAATTAAAATAGACTAATTGTTATTTCTAGATATTTACGATGTATTGTTTGAGATTGTTATTGCAGTTAATTTAAAAATATAATGTTTATACATTGTATCTATTTTGGATCATAAAAGCCGATTGATTGACTATCTTCTCTAGTTAAGGAATCAGAAAGTTAAACTGCGCAATTTTCAAGTAACTTTAATAAACTGGGGGGTCTATTAACAAACAATAAATTAGTATCGAGAATGCTAAGCTACACATGTCGAGTCAAGTGCTGA